>UZAN01042922.1:17490-36951 GCA_900618425.1 Echinostoma caproni
CGCATCGATTTTTCGATACACTCCTAACATCGTTTGGTCCTGATGTGTTAAAAAATATATTACTGTATTTTATAGATTACAAATTAAGTAAAAAAATGACAATGAAACGCATCAACAGCTGATTCGGTGAGAAACTTTGGCGCTTGCATTCAATTCCACCACAGTCATCGAGTCGTTCAAATGAAAAGCGATTTGGCAAACGTGTGTGCTATTATTCAACAAAAATCTTCATTATACAAAAGCCTGTTCTTACAAACAACTCACACCCAAAGATGTTTACTCCGAACTGTGGGATAAAATGGTCTCCGAAAAACTGCCTTGCAAATTTATGACCAAGTTCAACCGTTTACGTTGTTATTCTGAGCATCAAACTCACCTCGTCAGAAATCCGCTATCCGCATCAAAACTAATCAATTTTAAACGTCTTTCTAAAGATGACACCGGTGATAATCTAATACATCCTATCAAAAATAAACTTGATTCGTTAATACCAGGTTTTCATCATACCGAAATTTGAATAATTAAACTCAGCGGCCCAGATATGACCACAATGAGCAAATGCGAATAACCACAACATGCCACTAGTTCGAGCGAAATACACGTGACAAAGGGCTGTTACAGCATATTGGATAACGAACACTTTAAAATAACCTATAGGTTATCTAAATAGTTCACACTGTGCAGTTCATATTCACAAAAGTTGCAATCCAATGTACCACTCAAAACGTACAGGGATGGCATCCATTTGGCTATCTGGCTCAAGCACGATCAAATCGGGATTTCGATGACGAAGTGCCTGAACTGTTTGTTGCCACAATGTATTGACCTGTTCATGCATGCGTTTCGTAATCGAATCTGTCCCCGTGTGATCCGTAGACATCTCGGAATCCGTGTGAATGGGACTTGATGGCTTTGTTCTCTGTCTCCGAGCCGATTGGGTGGGACGTGAGCGTTTACTCAGAGGCACAACATCATGACGAATGAGGGCTGAACGTGACCCAGACCGGCTACCTTGTTGGACTCTACCACTTAGAGAGCGCCCTCGTCCACGACCACGAGTCAGACCGGAATATTGAGTAACTGAGCCTCCGTCTCTGGGACTACTCTTCTTCTCTGCCGTTGCTGCTTTGGTTTGCAAACGAAGTTCAGCCATAGCGGCTGAGTAACGTGCGATTTTCGCTTGCAGTTGGCGCATGTGGGAGTCCTAAAGTACAAATGCGAATTACATTCCTTGAAAAGGTACAATAGGATACATAAAGTTTTGTGATATATTATGTTTTACTGAAAACCCCAAAGTGGAAACTATGTGCCAGAAAGCAACAAAAAGTACGGCGTTTAGAAAACAGAGAGCTACTGCTATCGGTAGAATCAAAAAGATATTTTTGCAATCAACACCTTGAGTGAATGGTAGCACAAATTGTAAATACAGTTTGGATTAGCCTATTCGATTTCATGGGCTTTCAGCACTATGGATTGTCTTGTTCGGGGGTGGCGAACAAGTAAACTCTGAAAAGTGAACCCCACCGGAAAAAATAAAACCATAAGCAGTGTTTAATGCCCGCAAAATGAAATGAAATAGTAAGAACATAACATTCTAAAATATCGTAGTTTGTTGGTCTTTGCGATGTGATACAGAATGCTATAACCTACATGCATATATATATATATATATCTTCCGTAAATTAACGGGGGAGTGGATGATCGGAAAGTGTTTCAGTTAGGAAAAAACGGTAACTGTCAAGGATCAAGCTTTAATCTTAGTTTATATGTGAAGACTGCCAATGCTAATGGAATAGCTCATTCTAATATGAATGCATCACATCTAACGTTTAAAAACTTCGAAACACTGGATGGTTGTTTCATTCATATCAAGAATAATACACATCCACTAAGCTTGTGACCACTTGAACCTAGGCGTTCGGAGGTATGACTCCCACACCTTACCGCTAAGTCACCATCGTCACCTTCAGCGGTTATATTCACGTCATCACGAAACGGTACGACCCCGTCCCACTGCTACGGATGAAACAGTTGTACTGTGCTTCCAATAAATAGCGAAGTGGGATGATCTAGTGCTGCTTCAAGGCAGTGATAAATTAGTAGTACCAAAATGAACAAAAAAAGCCTTATGATGCGCACTGGAAGATAAACACCGAAAAATCTTGTCAACACAGTAAAAATAATCAAAATTTCCGTGAAAAACTAACCCGAGCACTCTGTAATTGTTTCTCTGTCGGTTCATGCAATGCTTTTGCACGAACAGGTTTCGGCTGATCTATGTCTCGCGTTGGCGGCGAAAGACTTCGGACAGGTAAACCATCCACTGGTCCAGGACTATTTGAATGAGCAGCTACATCGACTTTACGAGACCCGACAGAACGCCATTTACGTTCATTCGATGTGATTGGCTGGCTCATCGCAACTGCTCCGGGAACTTGAACATGACGCTGAAGCAACAGAGTGAATACAAACGCGATCGGGAGAGTCAGCGGGGTAGGTGTGAAGAGAACTGCAAATTGGACAGTACTGATCGGCTTTATGGTAAAACACAGAAAAATGCATTGTTTCATTTCATCAACCAGAACAATTTAGAGTATACCAACCACTAAAGAGATTCCCAGCGCAGTGGTCCATACATCCCCTCCTTACACTGCAGTGGCTCAAAACATGTATTTTGAACTGACGTGTGCAGCACGTCCTAACTAAGCGGAAATCACTAAATGACAGAATACGTACAGTAACTCATTTAAAAATGTGTCAAAATTCATTGGTGCTCATTGCTGGACTAATAAAAAAACGCTATTGTATTGCACCTTGCCTTTCATAAAGACATTGCCTTGCCAACGGAGATCGAAACTCAAGGTAAATGCATAAAAGTTCGTAAATGAGATGGGTCAAATGAATGCACAGCGGATGCAACGAGACTGAACCAACAGAATGTGACAGTACGGTTGCACAAATTGAGTAGGAAGGTCGAGCTGCGTGGATATTTTGTGACCAATTAAGTGAATACCGATAAGGCAGTATGTTTTCCGCAAAAAAACACAAAGAACCCTGAAGCCTTCGGTGTTCTGATGATCTTTAGTAAACAGACGAAAGACAATGCATACAAGAGGTCACAGTAAATACCTGTCGGAGAGACAAAGGTTTCAGCACGGCAAGAGGAGAAAACAAGAAAAACTTACCTGTTCCGTGAATGGTGCATGTGTTCGGGTAGTAACAAGATGAGAGCTTTCTGGTAGTTCAGTCAATAATTGCTGTTGTTGTTGTTGTAGGGCAATCAAATTCGACGGATCGCGAATTCGTGCAACATCCCGTCGTGCCAGTTGGACAGCCAATGTTAACAAGTCCGTATCCAAATGGCACGGCATTAGTGTATTCGAATCGACCGACGACATGAACCCCCGTTAAACCCTACAACCGAGAGGGAGATGAATTGCCGGTAGACACAAAGGACACTGCAAGCCCAAGCAGTTATGCCACTGTGTTGCCAAAAAGTCAAAGACACAAGTGAACCCTAGTAGACGTTGTAAGAAAGACACAACAACTGAAATCGGATACCCAATGCATCATCATTCTCATCGTTGTAGATACATACATTGCCAACAAGTAGCTTGTCTAAGGTTGCTTTGTTATATCTAGCATCCCAAACAGGAGCAGTAGGCAGCAGGACTAGTGGAAATACGAGATACTAGGTTTACACTGGTTGTCCGTTTAATACAAACAACATGGAGGCCTTACAAGGAGACTCGTAATATCTCATTTAAACGGGAATTCAATAACTCCTCTCTGTGACGACATACCTGAGTATAATATGGGGTGGTGGTACAGAAAACAGTTAATGGAATTAGCAATCAAATGTTTATCGCGGTCGGTAATTAAATAGTAATTATCTCAGAGTGTGTGTAAAGAAAGTGTCGCATTTTTCTTTTTCTTATTACATACATTTTTGTGTGACGAATATCAGGCAGAATGGACTCCGTAGTTACGAAGACCTGTTGAAAGGTGATGGGTACCGGTAACCTATTCCTTGGGACTTGGAGTAGCGAACCACATAAAGCCCCACTAGGTCAGGCGGGGTAGGACTGCTTACCATTAAAGTCGAGGGGATGTGGCGGTGTTCGAATCTCGCACGACATGGTACAAAGCACGCTGCTGCTGACAGTGACTAAACCACTGCACCACCACCACCCAAATGTTAATCATCAACATCATATGCAGTAGCTGATTCTAATCAGGAAACAGGATTGAAGGTATGATTACAATTTCTTGAAATGCGTTTGGCTAATCTACGTATGAAAAAGAGGTGAAGTCGAAGCATCCCACCTCGAAACCGAGAGGAAACTCAAAGTTCAGTTTGCCTCTTACCACTATTGTTTATTTCGAGTTCCAAGTGATCTAGGATGGAATTATTCGCAAATAGCGCCAAATCCCTGGGATGAGGGAGGGTTTTAGAAGACCCTGAAACACGACTGAAACTAATTTATGCATCACATATGAATAATTTCTATGCACAATTTTATTCTCGCTTAAACGGTCCGAAAACATCAAAGAGTGTGCTACGCTAATTATTTTATAAGCAGAAGACTAACAGAAGGTGTATTGAAAGGAAGTCTTGCTTTGTATGCAATTTGCACTGAATGGCTGACACTATTTTGCCGCTATGAACAGTTCACAAACAGAATCGAGTTCGAGAAAATATATGATATTAGTAAGAAAAATAAGCACAACCAGACTTAATCTATTAGAATAGGAATATTGGCGAAAAGCCCTCTGGGAAATGCGTAATGCCAAAACAAAGAACGTGGGGAACAATAAACAAAGGGTTTGCGTAACTCGTTAAAATGCAGCTTGCAAACATGAGTGACCAACACACTATTCGAACGTTAAAGGAATAAACTATCAGTTTGTGAAAGCACACACTGAAGTTTTGAGGTGTTTTGCGAACATAATAAGAACGATGAAGGGCAACAGTTGGAAGTTCATTTATTAAAACTCCTGTACATATGTAAAAATCACTCGGGAGAAATTCAGAGAGATTAGATAAAAATGCTATCAAAAGTATCAAAATCACTGTTGCTAAAGGGGATCGGTTTGAGCATATTTGGGTGGACGCGTAGATGGATTATACAAAAAAAGGGTATCAGGAATGTGCTTTACTGCCCATTTTTGTAAATCTTTTGCCAAATCTGATCGGATTTTCCGGCACAATCCTTTTGCATTTTCGACTAACGAGCTTAAACGAAAGCATTCAGTTTTCAATTCAAACCTCGCTTGTAAATACTTGTGAGGTAAAACAGGGGAGACAGTGGAAGTTAATTTGGAACTTGATGTAGTGTAGCGAACGCGGATTGGTGTGATGGCTAATAAATTCTGTGTTCTGGTACCAAGTAGTTCCGAATTCAATAAATTTATTTCATTTACTACGAGAAGCGGAAAATTGTCCATATTGACATCCTCCAAAGGACGGTCCGGATATGCATCCGTAATTCCAAACTTTTCACCTGTCTTGTAAAGAAAACGCAATGAAGCATCCAGAGATAGGACAAGGCTCTCGAAGTTTTTTGAATCGCACGGTACAATCTGGTCTTCCGGTAGCATGTCCGAACCCATATCGAACAGCGAAATGGACCATCGCCAGAAGGTGGAACTAACAGATGCCCATGATAAAAGCAATTCCAAATGCTGAATGATAGTTCCAATTGTACGAATTCGCTCGCTTAGTTTCTCATCAGATGAATTCCAATCTGTCGGTGCTTTTGGGTCCACATGGGTTCCACAGCTCCGATTCACAACAGCAAGACGAGACTGATGAAGCTGTTTCAATTTCACCAAAAGACGACCAATGGACCAACCAAGATGAGTCACATAAGATGTGTTATATTCTTGGTCTTCTAAGCAGTTAAATTGGCACAAGCGTGAGTCTGTATCCATTTTGGAAACCGGGAAATGTGAAGGATCAAACACATTAGATAAACGACCAAACACTGTGGTCTCAATTTCATTCAGTACAGATCCATGGTGAAAGAGCCACAACGAAGCCAACAAAAGTTCCCGTGACGAGTTCATGGAGGGAATATTGACCAGTCGAGAGTATCCCAAGCGAATGAGCTCGTTCAGTATATAGATTTGAATATTTTCCTGAGAAAAGTTTTCGTATGCATTAAAACATGTGGCATCGATGCAGCGATAATTGAAAAAGTAAATCATCTCAAAAAGTAAGCGCAACATTGGACTGTACGCTTTTGCATCGTTAAATTTTGCCAGGCGAAAGTCTTCGGCTACATACTGAGAGAAGTCAACGCAACGTAGAAGTTTTATGAAGAACTCAACACAAGTTTTGGCCTTTATCAAGGCTGGAGCCATCACGCGCTGAAGTAAAAACAGATGTATTGTGATTAGATCGTAATCTCACGAAGAATTATGAAACAAAACCATTTATTGAACAAAAAGCGTTTTATTCTGCGATGGAGGGAACTTCCAATTTTAGTTGAAATATAGATCAACGTTGGTATTGTACTGGTCCGAAAGCAGGCGCTAAATATATATATATATATATATATCAATACAGCATCCTGGTATGTTTGTATTCCTAATAAATTTAAAGTTCCTATAATCGCTTAAACAAAGGCATACTATACTGAAGAATAAATACATCTATACAAGTGTGAACAACCAAGGTGAGCTGCATCACAGTCATCAATTGATGTCTCACGGACGACCGATTTGAAAGAATTCGAATAAGTCATAAATGAGAAGATAAATCAAACTGTTCAACAAAGTCGCTGGAAAAATATTAAAGAAACAGTAACTCGTTCTACGTTGGAAATTATACACCTCAGAGGACTGCATAACAGAGAAGAATTTTATTGGATTTGACCTGAAGAAAACTTTTGATATTCCTTGCTCTTACTATTGAGTTTCAGCAAAACATACGATAGACGATCAAAATAAAAGCTCTGAAAAATGAGTCAAATATATAAATTTCAAAACTGAGATAAATTCCGAAGTTTATCAAAACTTTCATTACTATGCTTTGAATAAAGATCGCTTATAACAGATCTCAGGAATTTGGAAATTTCATAATCTTGTTCTTTAACACTAAACCAAGCATTCACGCTGCAATATTGTGCTCGTAGAAGAACTTAAAATATAAAATGATGGAAAAATGTACATGCATGATAAAAAATATGAGAAGAACAGACCAGTTATTCTCTAAGATCAGGATAGGAACAGAACAATGTTCGATAGCAAACAATTAAAATAGGTCGACCAGTCTATCGTCGACCCGTGACACAGACGGAAGAGTGGTGAAGACCAACAATAACTGGACTAAAAAAGGCTAGGTATAGATAGATAGCAAAGAAATACCGTCTGATAAGCCTGATATCTGTTGCGTAATTACTTGGAACAAATCATCAGGAGGCAAAAATGTAAATACCTGACAACGTACAATTTGTTGGCACCAACCCAAAATATTTTTTGGGAAAAAATCATGATTGACTAACCTACAGAAATTTTTGGATGGGTTCACTAGAACGCTGGGAGAAGGTCGGTAGGTCGAGGCTTGCTATTTTGACTTCTGTGGGCATTAGATTCACTCAGCCACAGGCTGCAAAACATAGGAGTGCGGAGCGGAGTGAAAATTCGATACTGCAATTTCTTGCACCTTCTGTGTGAAGGTAGGCCATTTCACTAGTGAACCCGAAAATGTGCTTGGTGGAGTATCTAAAGGTTTAATATGAAGATTACCAGTCTTTCTTATACATATACCAATAACTTGAAGTGGAATCTCCAAAATCCCTGCTTCATGCTCGTGGGTGATGTGAAAATAGCAAGAGTAAATCTATAAATTTTCCGCCACAAGTGGAACTGTTATAACTTCATGTGAATCCGCCGTAACGTCGACTGAATCCAACACAACGTATCAAAAAGTGTACGGTCAGGCACACAAAAAAAACTATCATCCCAGTTATCTACCATTTTCTATTTTAACTGTCTCACCTTTTCGCCACTTTGTTCTGTATTGCCATCCAACTACCGTGTTATTGTTATTATTGCTGTGGTATTGGCACCACGCTTGTCTACAAGCCAGTATTAAATATACATGTATTTATTTTCACACTTTATAGACTCTGTTCACAATGAAATTCATTACACAAGCAATTCAAACCACTCAACACTCCCGTGTAACACAAGGTGCGAAAGAACCCCAGTATTTTAAGCTTTATTTTTGGTGTTAACTATTGTATTCCACCCCTCGATATGCCAATGAGCTCGCTCCCGTAGGTGAAAATTTACTCATACTTTTTCGAGATGACTAGGGAAATATAGCATAATTTCCCCCAGCTCTTTGGTCACCAGCAAAATGTCCCCGTTCAAGATTTTATTAAATTTGTTCCTTCAGATAAGTCTTTGTAGAATCATGGGTAAGAGTGAGTTATTCTTATTGCCATATGGTCTAGTCACTCACAAGCGTGTAATCAGGCTGTAAAGGGGTGCGACGGGTTGGTGAATGATGCAATGGGGATAAGAAACTATGCAGACGAAGCTGCAGATGAAAGATTGTTGCTATTGGTATTCTGGCTAGAATGCTATTGTTAATCCGAGAATTACAGAGAAAAAAATGTAACTAATGTTAGCTAGTGAATCAGTTCAAATTTGATCTTGCTATTCAGGTGAAATACTTTTAATTATCTCCCTGTACCACTGCTAAGTATTTTATTGAATGTGCCTTACAATGCCAGAAATAGGTAAACCATTGCATTTTGTTTAAAGGAATCGGTGTTATTCGAGGGAATCTCGGTCTTAATGGAATTTACTCCGTAGTCTCTTAAGGGCATAGACTTAACCCATTCATGCAATTAATCATTCTTACATGCACGCCTGAGCACAGAGACTGATTTATCGATCCATCTTGAGGTGGTTTAATTCATTACACGACCGACTGAAATCAATTAACGCCGGGTTTGTTCATTCTCGTCTTAGGTTCACTCCATCAACGGTAAAGGACAAAGTGCTCCCAAATGATCATAGGAGGGGGGGGGCAAACAGTTAACCTCCCCCCACCGAAAAATTCATCCTCGCTCTGTAATTCACTCAGTGGCTAGAGAGAAATCATTTCATTCCGTAGCGTGTGGCAGATGAAGCACCCATCACCTCGTAAAGTTCCCAGTAGAATGCGATTAGCTGGATTAACTTGAAGTTACAACCGGTCCATTTGAAAAGACAGAACGCAACGTGAAGGCAGTTTGATTGTGGCCGATTTAACGGGATTTGGCACTAAACCTCGAAATTTCAACCAGGTATGTTGCAATCTTTGAAGGACAGCCATCACTGAAGCAAGCAACAGTAGTGAAGGATTTACGAGCTGTTCTTACAAAAGCTTTCAACTCTGAATCACAATACATTAAGGCAGAAAATAAGGCCAGTAGGAAACTTTTCAGGTTGTGCTGCCATCACCTGTAGAAACCCAGAGGTCTTCGCACTTTTATATAATTCCATTGTTTACTTGCAATTAAAATATAGTGTACAAGCATAGCCCTTTTGATCACACACACTTGTCAGATAAACCGCAGACAGAACGGACTCCGTAGTCACGGAGATCTGCTGTTAAGTGATGGATACCGGTAGCCAAGCTCTAGGACTTGGAGTAGCGAATTATGTAAGGCTTCGCTTCGTCAGGCGTGGTATTGAACGGAATGACGGCAAGGGTTTGCTGCTTCGCAAAGGAATGCCACAGAAGTACGTGAACATACTGAGTTCACGCTACTCGCATACTTCTGGTAGCGTAAGGGTCTACGGCGAGCTGAGTAGGTCGTTCTTAACTAGAAGCGGTGTTCGTCACGGGTGCCCTCTTTCGCCGTTCCTGTTCAATTTCGTCGTAGAAGGATTACTGGAGGACGCACTAAGTGGTCTCAAAAACGTAGGTATTGAATGGGCAGATTGAGAAAAAGTGTGCGATTTGGAGTACAGCGATGACATCGTCTTTCTGTTCAAGTGCACGGAGGACACGTAAAGCGTAATTGGCAGATTAGCAAGTTCTGTGGCTCCGTTCGGCATGTGCTTTGCACCTTCAAAGTGCAAAGTGATGCTACAAGACTGGGTGTCGCTGAGTTGTGTTCTGAAACTAGACGGTTAGGAACTAGCTGAAGTTGACTGCTTGTCGTACTTAGGTAGCTGCGTGACCAACGACGGTAGCGCAATTAAAGGATATAACCGCCCGCATTTCCAAGACTTGAGCGGCGTACACAGGACTTAAACACCTGTGGCGGCGACGTGACGTTTTGCTGAAGTTGAAAAGACGCGTATATTGCGCCACTGTATGATCAGTTCTGCTTTACAGTTGTGAGACCTTGAATTTGCGGGTAGAGGATATCCGTCGCCTAGTGGTTTTCTACAATCGATGCTTACGTAGTCTGGTTCAGGTTGAATGGAGTGAGCAGGTTAGTAACTTAGAAGTAAGTTGTCGGGTGTTTGGGAATTCATCAAACAAGAACTCGCTATCTCATCAAATCCAGCTCAATAGGCTCCGTTGGTCAGGACACGTTTTGCGTATGTCCGACGGTCGCCTACCGTCGCGCGCTTTGTTTGCAGTGGCTGTTACAGGCTGGAGAAAGCCACGTGGAGTCCAGCAGATAACACAGAGACGAGGCATGAAGAAATGCACAGAGCGATTAGGTAGAGTATGTGTCTCTCGTTTCCCGGGTTGGGGTCCAAAAGACTCCAAAACCGCATGGTTGGAGACACTGAAGGTTATGGCTGCGAACCGAGAGCAATGGCGATCTTGCTGTCACTTCTTATCAAACCAGGATGCTTGAAATTGTATGTGTGCGCAGTGGGATTGTGTACCCTGTGTGCTGACCACAGAGGTTCGCTTTCTTTTGCCGCCCCTAAAAATAGGTTCAATCCCTGTCCTCCCTACACATTATCACTTATCTTGTATGCAATGAGTTTGACAGCGATCAGTGAAGTTCGCTTCACTGTAATACGCTGTACAGTGATGATCTTGATAATGATGAAAAACGAGATTTGAGTATTGTTGTTACCAGCTTAAGAGTTTGTGTGCATACATGAAGGGGTTGTGCCTCTGCGTGGAGCATGTTGTTGGGTACTATCTGCCGTTCGTTCGGTTCTTTACTCCTGACGGCCTTCATGTTGTTGTTTCCCTCCCAGGTATGCCCTTGAGTGGAATATATTGGTCCGGCGGTCTTTCCTTGTATGGCTTCTGAGGTTGCCTAATTAGAAAGAGTTCAACGGGCTGCAACAAGCCTCGTCGTAGGCTGGGCTACCTGGGATCAGCTATAAAGGCCGACTGTTGCCCACGTAGTTGTTTCGCAGGGTTAACTGAT
The DNA here is from genome assembly GCA_900618425.1 of Echinostoma caproni. NCBI lineage: Eukaryota > Metazoa > Platyhelminthes > Trematoda > Plagiorchiida > Echinostomatidae > Echinostoma > Echinostoma caproni. The sequence continues at coordinate 28,842 of UZAN01042922.1, forward strand.
GACGGACAGGCGACCTGATTAATACTAGACGCATCATTCGGAATTCCCTCGGATGAACAACTGCATCAGGTAATATGCACTGAAGAACCGCTACAATACTGTGATGAGGCTAATGTGGGATATTTCCCACTGCACTTGACAGTTGAAGAACTGAAACTGAATCCTATGATATGTATACATATAGATATTTACAAAACAAATGAAGCCCAGGGTAAAACATATGTTTTTCAGGATGGTGGCAACCATCCTGACTCAAGATGAACAAAATCTTCTGCGCCAGGGGGGGGGGTGAATAAAGGATGTAAATACCCGGGCAGCACGAGTGTCCCTTTGAGCAAACCGAGAGAATAACCCTGAGCGTCCTTCATACTTCATCTGGTATGAATCGACGCGTTGATTCATACTTTTATTTTATAAAAGTGGAACTCCGCGCGCTTACGGGTAAGTGGAACTCAACTCATAAAAATGTGACCAACAAATTAGATGTTGCGATATCAGATGAAAGAAAATATTTAGGCAGAGACCACGTCATAAAATTCACGAACAACTTTTACTAAGCACTCCACAGCACTGAAACCCACAACCAGTAACTGGGAGCTGTTCTATTTATACATTTCTCAACATGAAATTCTTTACTCTATCGCTTTTTCCCGTTTCACTTCGACTGTTCTACTGCAAATTGATGAGAATAAACAACGTGATCTAATTTTTTTCCAGGTAGAACAGATCCGAACTCCCCTCACAACCTGATAAAATTCAAGGTCACACCAAAAAGGGGTTGCCAAGGTCAATGCAGCGTTAAACTAAAGTGGTCATGCTGAACAAGTTCAGTTTCAGTTCAGTTCAGTTCTCACAGGACGAATTGTGGCTCTTGCCGATCATGCGTCCAGATTCTTGCGTCGTCAGCGAGTTTCCCTGGCTTCCAAAACTTCGATATTAAATTTTTCTGAAAGGCAGAATGGTGTGGTGCAGGTGGTGCAGTCCAGTCCAGTCCAGTCCAGTCTTCACAGGACGAATAATGGCCCTTGCTAATCGAGAGTCCAGATTATTGTGTTGTTGGCAGTATCACATCCTATGTGGTTAGGTTATAGATGGTACTAAACGCTTACCTCAGGGAAAACCGCTATCCAACACCCATGAAGTTCCTTTTTAAAAGCATGTACAGCACTGCAGCTTACCACTGCCAGCGGTAACCGGTTCGACAACGGAATTACCCTCTTAGTGAAAACCTTGCTCGGGGTTGCAGGTTGGAGTGGCTTCACTGCAAACTTAAGTTATGTCCCCGCGTGCCCCTATAAGGAACCCAGGAGAACAGATAGTCGAAGCTAAAACCTGATTAACCATTTGTAAAAGATTTGAGAATCGTTTATTGTCCAAACCTTGACTCATCCATTTTTAAGCTACACCATATACCAACCGGTTGCGCTCTATACGAGAACTAAAATTTATATGCTTCGTCTCTTTTTCTATTTCTGTTTAACTGCATTACTGCCATTTATAATTGTTGATTTTCCATTTTGACTTTGACGCGCTAGTTAAATCGACCTCGTGTCAATCTAGTCGTGAATGCCTATTTTTTATATATTTGATACTACAACTATTTATAGAACCACGTTCAATATTATTACTGCTGCCCAAAGCTGTTTTCCTTCCAGACCGTGTGTTTAGACTAGAATAACAGGATCGCCACTTACTGTTAGCTGCCGCGGTTAGACTTAACTAATTTGTCCTACCTTACGCGTTGGTTCCCTGCTGTTAGCTGTGTACTATTTGTAGAGCCTATAAGTGCAATACGAATTTCGTCCTACGTTGTACCTGTTTTCGTTTCCCCTTACCATCTTAAATGTCTCGATGAGGTCCCCTCTCATCCGCCTTCTTTTAAGGGAGAACATATTTAAATCTCGAAGCTGCTATTTATAGCTTATCCCCCGTTGCCCAGCTGTCATCCTTTTGGTTCGACGTTGAATTCTGACGTCCTTTCGAAAAAACGGAGAACAAACCTGCACAAAATATTCTTGAGTCGGGTAAGCAGACTCGGATTCCCGACCTATGTCCAATGTCCAATGTCAAGTTTATAGGCGGAGAAAGCTCGTTGGCTTGTAGCTTTTTCTGTTTCTTGACCTATACGGTAAAGTCTGACGGTCGGAAATTTCGCTCATTCTTGTAATTTGAAGGTGTAAGCAAAAATTGATTGTTAGGTTACTTTCGGCGATGTTGCAGATCAGGTCAGGTCAGGTTGCACAGGACTGAATATGGCACCGGCCAGTCGGGCGTTGTGGTGATCGTGCAACGAATACTCACGCACCGCGGTACAGCTTCCGGCTAACCAATCAAGAAGGAATGACCGACTAATCCTGTGGCCCCGATTGGCAACAACCAGATTGGCCGAATACAAGAAGGTATAATAATAAACCACACTGTCGCCGATTGGACGTCCAGGAACCGACCAATAACTGTTGGTCGCATGTGATATATATTTGCGTGCTTTTCTCAATAGAATCATCTGTATCCACAGCTCGTCTTGGTTTTACCTTGCGTTGCGTAATTCAGTGGGTTTTCAGTCCGAGTTCGAGTTCGCGCTGTTCAATTCCGGTTCCTATTCGATTATTACAGGCGTCCAGAATTCCTTCGATGGTATACTCACTACGTGAGAATCTAGCTCTGTTAAAATAAGAGTGAGAAATAGTATCTCATCTCACCGAGTTGGTGAGTGAATTATAATAATAATAATAAGTGTATATTTCACGGAGTCCCGTGAGGCATGCATAGGCATGATGAAATGTATTACGTAATCCTCCGTACAGGAGAGACCAAAAAGGAAAAAAATTGCAAGTCGCAGTGAACAAATGGAACACAGAGTGGACAAGGTATCAGATAAAAAATGGTTAAGGATGGCGGAATGCAAGTCAGTGTAAGTAAGACGAAAAACAAGAATCGTTACACCGGATGAATGGTTGGATGATTCGAAACACGACAAGCAGTGAGTAACATAACAAGAGGCTGCCTGCAGATCGTTGTTGGTCGTGAGCGCTACATTACGTGCACGAGTGAAAAAAGGAATGGCATTCTAAACATTTGGCACATCTACACTCATATACACTGCCAGACCAATCACTTTGACGACATCTGCAAAAGTGTAGCGCGATGTGTTCAGAGCGCTTGGCAAGTCGCTTAGGTAGAGAAGAAATAGAAGCGGACCTGGTACTGAGCCTTGTGGAACTCCGCAGGTCAGTTTAACTGGGGTTGACCTTTTCTCAGCAACCGTCAAATAGAATGATGGCTGTGAGAGCAAGGCGCTTATCCACCTGTGTAACTGCTCTTGGTTTCCGATTCCTTTTAATTTTGTCAACAGTAGCCGATGACTCCCTGAATCCAAACGTTTGCTGAAGTCCGGGTAGCAAACCCCTACGGTTTTACCCTCATCTATCTTTGCAGCAACATCCTCCGAAAAGCAAAACGGGTTTGCTAGGCCTGAACGTTTCTTAACGAATCCATGCTGTGCCTGTCATGAGTATGCTCCGCTTCAGATGTTTCCCTAGATGCGTCCTAATTATCGTTTCTAGTACCTTGCATAGTACTCTATTTAGGCTAACAGATCGATAGTTTTTGCACCTGTCTTCTTACCGCCCTTCTGTATGGCTACCACCAAAGTTGCTTTCCAATCGGACGGTAAGCTCTCTTCAGCTAATGAAGCCCTAAAAAGGCAGCAAATCGGTCCCGTAATTATATCAGTAATCGGCTTGCTGATCGCTGAGCTAATTCCGTCTGTTCCCGGAGCCTTGGATAGCTCGAGGCCGCCTGGTACTTCAAATACTTGATCGAATGTTACCCGTGATTCCTCCACTACTTCCGTAGCCGAGGGCAGGGACGCACTTGATTCACCAGTATGTAACCATTCACGCTGCTAAAGTAAGCGCAGAACGCATCAGCCTTACTCTGGTTTTCAGTTATAACCCTAGTTCCCTCAAGTGCCAGTGGGCTCATCTCTTTTCTGGGAAAGCCCTTTTGACAGGACATACCCGTAGTACTTCTTTGCCCCAGCTCCACTTTCTGGGCCATCTTCATTTCGACCAAACCCTTATTCTCTCTCACGATGTTAACCACTGCATTTCTGTGGGCTGTATAATCAACCCACGACCTGTGGGTACCGGCTAATCGATAGGCTCTCCAGCTTCGGTTTCGGTACCTAAGGGCCCTGGCGTTTGCAGCTCGTCACCATGCAGGTTTTCCCTTGTGCCGCCTATATCAAAATGGGACAAAGAGGTCCTGGAGGTTGAGGATGTTGTTTTCGATCAATAACCAGCATTCCTCGACGTCTGTAGTGTCTCGCTCGAGAATCCATTGCGTTTGTGCGGTGTAGCCCCGGAGCCTACTTATGTTCATTCTGCCAAAATCCCTATACATCCGGCATCTACGTACGGGTGGCTTCGTCCGGATATCGACCTCGATGAGGAGGTGATCACTCTTTCCGATGGGTGGATATCCAGCTGCGCTAATTGTATCCTGTTCCTTTTGGAAAGCTCCAATGGGGATGGTTCCTGCTGAGCTCTGAACAGCCCCCAGAACGCGACATGCTGAAAGAGTGTCCTTGTTTTTATCCACTCTAAACACCTTTCCTCCTGACTACCTTGGGTGCACCTACCTGCCACCCAATCTATATCAGGTAAGTTAAATTCACCAACTGTGTACAGCCTCGCTGATCCCTGAACTAAGACGTCTAGTGCGTCAGTCAGTGACTGGTCATCGGTGACTTAGCCCCGGGACACCGGTAGACGCACCCCGTCGTCATCTTGTTATCCGGTGACAACAGAGTTACGGCGCTTATTTGAACACTGTGCGGGTGCACCGAAACTTCGCAAACCATGTGCACAATGTCCTTCCTTATTAGGAAGACTACTCCTCCTCCTGGTGTTAGAGACCCATCCTGTCTGTGGATGGCGAAGCTGTCTAACAATAAACCTGGTGCCCTATCGTGGTCCCTAAGCTATGTTTCCGATACAGCTAATACAGCTGCATTTAAGTCTCATGCTGCTGCAAAGATTTCCATCTACTTATTTCTAATACTGCAGGTGTTGGTTATAAACGACTAGCAGCTCCCTGTGGATAGATTATGGTGCTCGTTTTTCAATCTATTTGGGCCTCGGACGCAGCACCCGAATGGATATCAAGTTTTCTACGACTTTCTCCCATCATCCTGCTTAATGGTCTATACAAACGATGGTTTTAATTTTACAGCGGTTTCTATCGGGGTCGGTGTTGTCTTCAGGGGAGTGTCTGTTACTACCCCGGATCCATGGATGACAAGGCTGTTTTCGGCTGTTTCCGTGACGGGACAACTTTGCCACTCCCCATCCTCCATGACATCCTCGATCATTACTATTAGTGACATCTTATTTTGGCCGGTCTTTCAAGATATGTTTCCGCCTGCCACCCCAAAATGGCTCTGCAGGTGACTGTGCATTCTGGGTGCTCCAACATTCTGCCTTCTAAGACATCTGGGCACATTCGGGATTATTTTGTACCTACCCCGTGTTACGTGGAGTATTCTCCCAGAGTTTTCCAGTAGTTGATTTCTACCAGCTTATTTGGCAAATTCCACGAGAAGTGGCCTACCCGCTCTGGGTTCACCACTGTTTGTCCCCCGCCATACTCCCTCTCTATGAACTCTCCTAATTTTCCATCATTCCATGTCAGCTATCATTAGGATATCTAGTACCCTGTGCCTATCCATGTCCCGACATACTTTCGTCTCCTTAACCAGCGGCTCTTCGTTGTTTAGTATCAAAGTGTTACATGAACCCCAGTTTGGCCGCCCTCGTTTGCTTTCAGTGATCTAAGTCGGTCACTGATCTCCTTTAGTTGACCTTATAGGTCATTTGGGATGTTTTTCTTGACCCAATTGGAGTTACTATTACCTTTCCTAGCACTTTCAACCTTAATAGTTTTGGCAATAGGCGTCCTGACTAATCGCGTAAGCGACTGCTGTCTTAACTTTACTAGCCGATATGCGACCCCGGATGATGGGGTCAGCCTTGACTTTCGCAGCATCCACGTACGTTTTCGGCAGATTCAGTTGATTGGCCTCTTTGATGAGACTAATAACCGAGAATTTCTCCAGAGGTATCCCCTTGGCAACTGTCTTATGCACTGCTCTTTTCGCTATGTTTAGACACGTTTTACAGACCCACTGTAACCCTGGATCTTTGCAGTACAGGGCATATCGTTCTGGTGTTATCCTAGAGCAATTTGCGTGAGCTCATTTCTCACAAACCTCACATTCTGTGCCTTTCACAACACGCTTTCCACGTTGCTCACTCAAGCATGAGAAGGCAGCTCTCGGAATGTTTCAATAGATAGCAACGTTTACAACGAGAGAACATGGACCAAAAATACCTTAAACAGGTGCGAAATGCAAAATAATTCAAACTTCATGTAAACAAAAATGCGAAACGGTTGAAACCTTTTCAAAAAACAGTGTACATGGGAAAACAATTCAAAAACGGTATTACCACTTTAATTGCGGTAAAATACCAAAGTAAAACCAAAAGACAGTTTGTTTCACGCAATAAAACTATCAAATATTCACGGTTCAAAAAGAGAACAAGTTTGAACGTACCGCGAAGGTCAGAATCAGTGAGTTATGGTTAGTTAACTGAACTGACTTGCAGATACAGTTCAGTTCAGTTCAGTTTGGTGGCCGGAACGGTGACGGCAGCTTTCCAGGTAGTCCAGTTTCTTGCGCTGGTGAGCTCCAAGGAGCTCCCGGTGCTGCGACAATGGAATGAAAGGATTCATCTTTAATGGTATACACGTAAAGGGGAGATTAGGAGAGGACCCAAAGCCACAGCACCCAACCCCGTGGGTGTTATTGTAATGCAGTACTGCACACTGGCCCCTCCGATGAGACAGTCACACCAAGAAACTTGAAGCCCGTAAGGATGAAAGATACTAATTTTACATGAACAATCTGGGGTTTACTAGGGAGGTGAAGAGAGGAAGTAGAAGTGGGAGGAAAAGAGGGCCATTAGGGTGAAAAGAGGCGGGGAAGGACACGAGCTTCCGGAGCTCGATACGTTTACCCGTCAAACACTGTTTGAATTCAGCCACTGATATGACTTCACTTGGCAGTTTCTTTCAGTCATTCACGACCGGAAGGAATGTCGTCCTCAGTCGACAATTTACCCTATCCTTTTTCAGTTCCAACGCATGCCCCCAAGGTGGGGTGGTTTCACCTAGCTTAAACAGCATCTGGGAGCCACTTCCTATATCTGTGATCCTTCAAGGATCCTGAACGCATCGATGAGGTTGCCTCGTCGCCTCCGTCTCCCCAATGTAAAGAGATTCAGTGCCTCCAATCTCCTCTCATACGATAGCACTCTTATCCCTGCAAAACACCTTGTGAAGCGCCTTTGAGACTTCTCTAGCGCTTTTGTATCTCTAACCAAGAACCAACTCCATGCCTAAACACAATATTGGAAGTGTGGCCGTACAAACGCTTTAAAGAGGGTAGGCGGACCTCCAGCCTCCTGGACACCATTGCATTCTGGAGCTGGTACAGGGCTCCAGGTGCTTTTATCACAGCATCTCGACACTGCAACGTGGGAAGGAAGTCTGAAGTCATACTCACTCCTAAGTCGCTTGTGGAGGTTACTGAGCCAGTTTCCGCCTGCTGTCTAGGTGGCCCGATGAATCTCCTACAGTGGTGCCCACAAACTCCAGTGAGGTAGTGGCACTTCCGGGCGTTCAGGAGAAGGTCCCATACCTCCAACCATTCTCGAATCCAGTATAAGTCTCTCTGCATCTACTCCCCTCGAGCGGACCAGGGGATGTTCACATCGTCAGCGAACTTAAAGCAGGGTTTTTCGAGATCCCGGCTAAGGTCGTTTACATATAGCAGAAAGAGAAGACTTAGGATAGACCCCTGCGGGACCTCACTACAGACCCTTACTCTTTGTGACCTGTATCCTGCTACACTAACCTCGAAACTCCAGCATGTCAAGCATTTCGTGATCCACGCCATCACCCTAGGCTGAGTCCAAACCAGCTTAGTTTCGTTAGAAGCAGTCGGTGGTTCACTGAGTCGAAGGCCTTGGCGAAATTGAGGAAGCAA
>UZAN01042923.1:7854-18596 GCA_900618425.1 Echinostoma caproni
TTGTTATTGTTATTGGTATTATTGTTGTAACGTTGGCACCATGCTTGTCTACAAACCGGTGGTATATATATATATATATACTGAAATTAGTCACACCTTTTAAAAATAAATCATACATCATCATACACCTAAACCACTTTTAAGGAAAATCCCTTTTTGGCTCACAGCTCATTCAGCAAACGTCTTAAAACTAAAACTAAAATTTATGAACCATTTAACTTAACTCCCATTACAACTTTGCATCCATTCTGTGTGAATGTAACGCTAGATTATGCAAAAGCGGATGGAAATAAGCATTTGGATTAAAATTAAATCCATTCACAATGGTTGTTGTCTTGTTCCCACTTATATTTTCCCGAGGAGAAGATGTGAACATGTGAAGTTATGTGAAAAAAGGGTATTCTTGAAGGAGATTTACAATGCTTTCAAGGTGTTAGGCGTCCATCGTGCACGGAAACATGCCCCAATCCATCTGTCATGATGAACCGAAAATGCTGAGCGTGATAAAACGAGCTCAGTTTTTTCACAAGCTGTACTCACGCAGTTGTTTAAATTGAAATCTAAATCGCTGCAGACTGTCACAGTCATGGGGTAGGGAGAGTACGTTGGCACCTGTCCAACCCCAAGCGAAATATTGAACTCTTCTACTAGTTATTTGAACGCCACACGCACACACACATGCACGTAATCTCGTTCGGGCCAAAACGTTTTGGCGACTAATTAGGATTTTGTGGTACAACACTTCGATGAGAAAATAGCAGACCACCGTGGNGAGATGTTCATGGCTCCGAGTGTCTACGCGCCGGCTCCTTCATTTACGCGTAGGCTGCGGCGTCGTGAAACCACGGAAAAGTTTAAACCGAATCAGATAGGGCAAATGTAGTTGGGCGGTTACGAGAATGAGCAAAACAACCGTATACGATTCACCTGGTAGATTTGGATCCTTTGGACCTAGGTTCGACCATTTGTTGAAACGTTCAGCTGCAACCAAAAATGCACTTTGACGGGCTTTTCCTTCAACAGTCAGCGGTGGGGCTAATCGACGTTTTGTTTGACTCATCTCATAAGAAGTTGCCACATCATAAGTGCCAGGGGGTGGAGCGTCCTGACAAAGATGGGAACAGACAAAAAAATAATAAAAAGATTGGTGATAATATGTATGAATTGCATCTATTTTCTGACAAAACTTTTATCCAGATGAAAATCATCATTATCTCCTAGAACTAAATGTGGACTGTGTTTTTGATCGTTCTTCGGTAATAAAACTTGGTTACCGTTTACATGATAGTACATTTCAAATACAACGCAAATGCCCCTTCTTATGATAATTAACTTAGACTAGTCGGTTGTAGTTCGATTCTCTTTAAGACCTATTCCACGATGGAACTAATTTTGCACCCACAGCACTCTGATTTGATTGTCGAAACTCTGAACATCTGAACTGCATGGCCGATACCTGACACTCAGAACACAGGATTACATGAAATAAATATATACATTTTTAATTATCATAAGAATGAAAAAAACAATAAGGTCGGTGTATTTGATTTGATTTTGGTGTATTTCAGTATTGAATCTTCGACATGGGTTGACATAATGCACTTATAATCAAATACACACGAATAATAGGCCATCGAGTGTTTTTTCTTGGTTACTTTTATCATCAACTTCTAGCAATTGAGTAGATGGGCGAAAAGCAGTAGGCTTTTGTTTTCTAGCAATATATCTTTTGAACACTGAATAGAATTTCGTTAGTTTTCACCCATTTCTTAAAGTGGGAGCTGTGTGCAGAACAGAATCGGGATAGGTCAGTCCCCGACCGAAATCTGACCACATTAAGTGTGAGATGTGGGCTACTAACTTAAACTGATCGGTCATAACGCAAAACTTTCAAATATTTTCGCCAGTAAGTGTCATGCTCATGGATGGATATATTTAGCGTTGTCCATGTGGTACCCATTTTTAAGTTTATCCAACACGAAGCTTATTCCGACTTTTCTTCCGCTTTGGTTGTCCCCGCTATCTCCCCTCAGACCGTCCCACGTCAACATCACATTATGTGATGTGCTCATCCATCACTATTATCTGGTATGGTGGATGTTACCAGACAATGATGAATTCCCAGACGCAGGACTCCTCATCAGAGTCCCTACTGTAAAGGCGAGGACACAGTCGATGGGTGTACTGTACGTCGAAGATCAAAACCATTCATGCCCAGGTTCGAATCTTTTAGGATTTAGTAGAGGTACACGGGAGTGACGATTCGCAACGAGCCGAATGATACAAATGTGCAGTGCAAGCACGGCTTTCCACTGGTCAGTGTTTCGTGCATCTCGCATCTTGCATACACAAGTTGACCCTGCGAGGCCATTACAGTTTGAAGAGATCTAATTTCCAAAACGTGACACTAGATTCATGGAAAATATATTCATCTACAATTTAGATTTTCTGCTTTAACCTTGTGTGCACGTCCTTCGACTGCTCATGCTGTAGTCCCCCTCTGGCCCTTACTTTGACTTTGATTGATCATTGATCAGTACGTAAAACAAGTTCTCTCTTGAGAGATGTCTTTTTAAAATCGAACCTCTGCCCATTGCCAGAAGAATGGAAGATGAAGCCGATGAGCAGGATGGTAGAATGCTCCGGGTGATAAAACTTCTTAAATAACTGTTCCTTCAAACGAACATTCCGTTGATGGTCCCTCTGAGGACAGAATTTTATTCAGTAGTGTTGGCGAGTTTGGTAATTCTTCTGAATTCCTTTCTATGGTATTTGTTGTGAGTGAATAAAATAAATTCACTAAAAGAGGAAATTCTATCTTCGAACGGGTTACCATTAGCTATTCTAATTCATTCTCTCTCAGTTTCAAGTTTTGTGTTTCCACAAGTGATCACCAAATTCTTCTAGTCCGACTAAAAATTTACTCCCTTCTAGCATTTTATTTAGCTGAAGGAGATTGGGTGATCAACCGGAATGTTTTATTCAGTATTATCATGGTTCCCAAAATGTTCTCCAATAATGACGTCCCTTTTGTCTATTTTGCTTCCTGCATCCTTCTATAAATATTTCCCTGATGAAGTAGAAGCCGATTCCGACCTATGCTTTCCTCGTAAGGTTCCGCTTATCCACGAAGGAAGGATAGCCTACGCTCTGTTGAAGCCTTTGAGAAGACAGGAAGAAGCGGCTAATAAATTGCACGATTCCCTGCAGCATATCAACAACCCGGCAGGATCAAGAGTGAAATAAAAAGTCTTAGTAAATCATTTACTGGACGACTGCCGGAGAGCCAAAATGAAAAGTTAGTTTGAAAAGGTATTCGCTCATCTATGAACAACGGAACAATACAACGACTCACAGCTCTGGTTGTGAGGAGTTGAACTCGGAGTTCATTCATTCATCCTCACACACTTTCCCACTTCCTCCTAACGGGCCATCAAAGCACGAACCCTCTCTCTAAAAGCTCTTTGTAACCAAAATTTGCGGTCTGTGGCCTGATGCTCTTTCTTTTGCACTCGTTAGATCTGGTACCGTTCGAAAAACTAAAGTGTTGACAGCTCTTGTCAACAAAATTGTCGATGTCTGTTCTATTCTTAAACGAGCAGAGACTTATTACAGTTGTCTTCATCCCTAAAATGTGAAATTATAATATTTTATCTGAACGTCTCGTTCTATTGTTATCAATTCATCAAGGCTAAAGAAAATCGATCGTGCTATTCAAAGTGTCTACATTTTTTATCAGATTGCACTGCATCATCCTTCCTGGTTCATGCACAAAGAAAAGCGGTTCACGTGAGAAAAATTGCTGTGGTTGACTTAACTGTCAAGTCTCTGGAACAGTCTGCAAAATCCATTCATTGCAGATACAATAATTATCCTTCCACGTCCAACTCGGTTCGTCGATCTTCTCTAGACTATATTTCAGTCTTTTGGGTGCAAAATGCACTCTCATTTATGGTTAAAAGATTATTTTACGGGCAGAATTTGGTGTATTAATTTGGGTTGAAATTCTCCGCGTCCATCAGAGATTAACTCTGCAAGGTAGTGTCCCCTTCCCCCATTCGTTCACCATTTACGTCAGTGATTTTTTGTTCCGTCCTCTGCCAGGTTTATCAAATTGATAAATACTGTTGTACTCTGACGATTCGTTTAAAATTTATGTGATTTCTATCCGATAATTTTACTGCAACTCAAACTTTCTTCATTCAATCAAACCATAATAAATCACTGTGCATGAAAGTGTTTGTTTAATGGTTATAAAAAACTGAAACGAAAACAAAAAATCAGTGCAGGTTTACTCTGTCGTGTCTATCTTATCCCATTGAACCTTGATAAATTGACAGATCTGCCGTTTGTAGAGTGAGCACCATCAAGCACTTCGTTACCTCCTCAAAAGTTAATATGAAATGGTCTTCCCAAATTCCGAATAGGATGGGTAAAATCAGACGGTTATCTTTCTAATGGTTGGGCAATTCATTCAAATGCGATGGAAATCTTTGTGATGATCGACAAAGAGCACCGGACAGCTCTTTCGTCCTGCTCTGGACTCCATCACTGTCCAAATTTGGTCAGTTCACTTTCATACAATCTGTAATTTCTTCCTCTTCATACTAGTGTGCTTATCCCCGATTTTGTTTGTTTCCTGGTTTACTAGAAAAAGCTCACTGCTCTGTGTCATCATTCGGCCATCATAAACCACGGTTCACTCCTTCCCGTGAACTCTCTTATTAGTTAGGCTTGCATTCTTCATATTGATTCTCGAGTGGTTTATGTTCGAAAATCCTATCTGACAATTCACATCGTCTTCATGCCGATTGATCTTTCCATCATTCCCATCCTTCAACTACACCCAGTTTCCGCTGGAATCAAGATACGTATGTGCGTAAATAAATTCCCCTGTTCTATATGTAAACCATATCCACAAAACAAAAACGAAGTTACTACAGACTTGTAAATAACGGTTAATGAATTCGTCAGGTATTTTTGGTCTATGTATGAAACGGCTCTATATTTAGATTTTATTTTGACAAACATTTAGGCATACCTGCTTTAAAATTCTGTCAACAAGACACGACACAATCCTCAAAAATCGATTCTAATAATCATTACACAACACATTTCCGTAATCCATTGTGAACGTTATATCTTACTTTCCAGATTCCCTAAGCTGATTTAAAAGCAACACAAACGTACAAACTGTGTAAGCGCACATACCGAGCGGGCCTTGTTTAATTCCCGTTTAGCAGATCCCAAGCTAGGTCCCTTTTGGGAAAACGAGCCAATACGACACACTTTCTCTGGATGATATTCTGTTGGACCGGGCACGTTTTCCATTACAGAGAAGCATGGTCTCGAACCCAAACCAGTTTGCATAGCCCTGTTCATGCGCTTGGCCGTGCTTCCAAATGGAATAGTGTTGGTACCTAACCACTGTTCAGGATTCTTCCTGGCCAATTCGTGTAACAGATCATTTCTAGGTCGATATGCGTTGGGTGCTGTGAAGTTAAAGGAAAACAAGCAACATGAAACAACTTTTACTATATTCTTTTTAATGTGATCGTTAGCAATCAAATAAGGTTCTACATAGCTTTATAAACAGTACACTGACATTCTGGGGATTTTTTCAAAAGTAAAACAGCTGCAAATCCAAGACCAAATCATTTCCACCAGGGTCTATCACTTGGGAATCAGCTCTTCTTAGTGAACCAGTACCAAGATTTCCAGAGGAGTAGATAAAATATTTACAGATGACGAAATATCACAAGACCGAGTAGGAGGATTACCTGACAAATGCGAGTCAGATAACTATATCTGAGGAGCGATTGAAACCATGAAACTGGTGGTGATCTTCCATAGTAAATTACCCTATCCCAAAGAACTAAGTAAACATGACGTTAGGCGGTTTTAAAATGCTAATACTCTAAAATTTGTTTCCTTCTAAACCAGTAATGTTGTGTGCTCTTAAGTCAGTATACCACAAGGACTAAACAATCTTCGACTTTTGTAGGCTAGTTGTGATAATTTCAACCAGAAATTAAATTCCTTTCTGTCTTTTGTATTACTATCAATCAATGAATTGAATTTTCCCCGCGTAATTTTCTTGGCCTATTTGGTTTACTTTGGGTACAAGTGCATCTCAGAGGAGATTAACAACGCCAAAAATTATTAAGTATTAGGTTCAGGGAAATTTTTGGACTGAACATAACAATGGTACGCTTTGGGATCACTCGAATTCAAGTTTAATTTAATATTCCCGTTAAGTAAGTGCGATCATACAGTTATATGAATGATTCAAAAGGAGCTTGGCACATAGGCGTAACTGATTAGCGGTAGCAACTGTAAGATAAGTAGCATGCTTTCAGGGGAATTTTGTCAAGTCATTCATATGTTGTTTAATGGAAAACATTGTATAAGGACACTTAAGTCATGTTTGTTGTGGTTAGTTGCATCTAATCCTTTTACGAAACGTCAAATCATGCATGGTATTAATTCATAAATGGACTGTTTCTGGAAGGAATGTCCAAACACATTTCCTGGCGTTACAAATGAGGTATTTGTGATGAAGATATGTTTATATATGCAGTCAAAAAATCAATTATATATATATATATATGTAAACAAACCAGTCTGAAACAATAAATTGCTAAGGCTATAACTAGTGGGCTTCGTTGTCTGCAGAGTGAATAAAACGTGAACTGAAAAGTTAGGAAGCACTGGCTAGCTGCATCTACTTGGTGTGGTCTCATCAGCAGTGCGAATCCATCGACTCAACTGGGGATGGAATACCGGTCCCTACAGGTAGAACGCAATCATACTACCAACTCGAGCAACAGACAGCTGATTACAGCGTTTTTCATTTTCCTTATAAACAATATAGCACAACCCATATTTGCTAGTCTATCGCGGGCATCGCATCTCTATCATCTCAGCACTAGTCTTCAGGGTTATAAGTCAACTGGATCCATTCCAGCAGGACTACTTGTTAAATTAAAGTAGTTGAGGTTTTGATCCAATTATATAATAAATTTCGTCGTATGCATATCAAATAAAGCGTAAAAGAAGATAGAAATGGAATAATATCATTTCAAAACAATTAAGATTCATTAGCTGATCCCGTTGGATTGAAAAGAACGAGAAAATTATCAAAAACAGTTTATGTCCTTTGCGGGTCTGAAATATTCTCCGGGAGGTGGAAAAATATACTGAACTAAGAATACAACAACAATACTACAACTGATAGTTGGAGTTTTACCGCAAAGCCGCGACCATCTGCTCATATGTTCTGCTGAGAACTACATAATCTAACTCACAGTTACTTGTGAGTAGTGGTGTGGCATAATTGATATTCATTAATTTGACTGACTATCCTTCAGAATTCACCTTCAAGCGCAAACTTCAGTTAATCAGTGGTAACGCACACACCTTTCACGCGACGGGCCCGGAGTTCAAATCGCGGACGGAACGGTGGATATGCACTATCGAGGAGCTCTAATAAAGGCGAAACTTGAGTCTAGTGCTTCCGAGTGTATGGTTGAATCGATGAATTGAGGATTGTGCGTGAACCACATCAAACGACAATGAGTCTATTACAAACAGCATTCCTATTCTGAACCCTCTTTTCGTTCATCACATTAAGCCATATATTTGACCCCAAGAAAACCTTCTTTATTTTGATCATTGACAGTCTCATACTTGATTTGAAAGAAAATAACGAAAAAAAATGATCTCAGTTAAAACCTCAATGGGACAAACTTCACCGCAAGGTCCATTATGCGTAAAAGTGAGGAAATGCTTGAAATACTTTCCCGAAAACCCCCCAAAATGATAATCATTTTTGACCTGAATTGAATGTTATAAAGGAGAAAGAATTGAGTTATGCATCTATTCTAAGATTTACTCGAATTTGGTAGACCAATTTGTTTTCTAAACGGATCATTCTATCGTGATTTGTTTGGCACACAGCCTCAACTCAACCAATCGTGAAATATGATATAATATATTACACTATTCTTTATTGTATTCCTCTTCACGCATAAATAAATCAATAAATCAAATTCAATAAAAATCTCAGTAGATAAACTCAAACATTCTCCGTTCCACAGATTCGTGCGAGCTATTAAGACTTTTCTTATTACCTTCCCTTTAATGGTCACCATACATTTATCTCCTTAACTTCTGAGCTGCGCGTAAAATCAAACTTCCTCTTCCGCGTGAGACATTCCTTCGGAACCATTCACCTCCTCTCGCTTTATAAAGTTCAAATTCGTCCTACTATTGATTAGTACAGTCATGTATGGGGTAGATCTTCGTCCACCTCAGTGTCTCTTCTTGATCGGGTTCAACGTAAGGCCATTTGTCTTATCAGCTACCTTTCGGTAACATGTCGCTCGCGGTCACTATAAACTTCACCTTGGAGCAGTTTCTTCCAAACCTTGTCATATCGATATTACTTTGGATTTCGCTCTAGTGAACTTTCCGCTTTTGTCCTCTCCCACTTGTTCTTTCTCGTGGGGTCCCGCACACGTGCATCTAACCACCCCAGGTTTTGTATTTCTAACTTTGCCATTTCCCCCAAGAACAGCCCAACTATGGAACAATCTGCCCCTTTTAGTTTTTCCCTCCAGCTTACAACATCCATATCTTTAAACGCGGAATCAATAAACTAGTTCTAACTTGAATATTCCCTTTACCTTCCCGTGTACAGTATATAACTGAATTATGGGGTTTACCCATTTCATTTTATTCACTTCTGTGTAATAATAATAATAAGTAAATCGCTTAGATAGTGAATGTTTGGATCAGCCTATTCGGTTTTTCACAGGCCCCGAGGACTGTTGATGATGTTCGTATTTGATATTGTCGAAACTGGAAAATACTGAACTTTACACCTTGAACAAAACAGGCACATTTTAGCTTCACGAATAGAGTTAGAAGATGCATATAATTACATCAAACTGCTAGCTTAACAAACGTATATCCTTTTTATATATTTCTTTCAATGTTAGTAAACACTTGTTATGATTAGTTCAACAATGTTATTTATCACCAGAAGTACAAGTTTACGAAACCAACTGAGAACGAAATCTAGGACCATTCAGGAGGAAAGTTTATGTATAATTTACTATCCATAGGTACCTCATCAAACTGGGGAACATAACCAATATGGATTTATCTAACATTAGCTTAGGTTATCACATACTGTCATATCCTTTCGCTTGCACTCTTTCATACTCCAAATCATGCAAAATATCCAAAGATGAACTGCCATAATGAAATGCTAAATTCAATTATCGCAGTTCGGATTGACTAGTCTACTATTTGCTTATGCGCCTAGCTGAGCGGCGTACTCACACGCGTTTCTCCACCGATCGCGGTTACGTTTTTATTACCACCCTACCCAAAACAAGAAAAGTGTGTGTTAGTTCCGAATTGTCAGCTAAAAAGAGGAATTAAATTTTTGTTCCAAGGTAAATAATTTCAAAGCATTACACTTTTTGTGAAACATAGGTGACCTTTAACTCATAAAACTGCATTCAAGGGTGAAGCTAGGCCGGATAATTCAAAGATAACATGCACAGCTCAAATCAATACTTCTCGATCCGTCGAGTTGGGGTCTTGTCGGAACTAAAGCCTTCATATATTGTCAGTTCAGACCTGGCAGTACTCCCCAGCCTAGCTTTTCATTTTGAGGGAAAGTTTGACTTAAATCAAAGCAATGTTCAAGGGGTTTGTTGCAAGATTTTAGATTAGGAAAGCAGTTCCTTTTGGCAAACTCACTTTTTCCTTGCTTCTATCTTTAGCGTTCAACCATCGTGAACAAAACAATTCAGTTCAGTTCTCACAACCATTAACCATGCGTTTGGTTGCTGTCTTTTGGTTACCCACTTGGATAAAAGAGCGCAATGAAGATTGGGACATTGAGAGCAAATTCAAGCGGAAGATGGCGAATTTATAGGGACTGACATTAAAAGAATAATGAGTAGATGCATGAGCGTCACTGTTTGCGACACCCAGCTATATCACTCAGTGACCATGATCTTTTTCCACCCACTACCTTCCTCGGCAAACATCGCTCACCGTGGAAACCTATCTGGTGACATGCATTACACATGACCCAACCGGCGTAATCGATGAAGGTCGACTACCGGGCTAGTGGATGACCGCGATTACCCAAAACTCTACGCCTGACCTCAGCATACCTCGTCCGGTTACCCCACCAGACTCGTGCAATGTGACGTAGAAAGATGTGTTTGAACACCGACAAACTATTTTTATCCTCTCCCTGTAATAGCCAAATTTCTGTACCGTAAAGCAGCACTGGCTGAACTGTTGCAGCATATACTCCATCGTTTGCAGACAACCGAATGTCGCGACGGTGCCACAGATGTCTCAAGTTGGTGAAAGCCAACCGAGATTTCTGTATGCACGCCGACAATTCATCTGTGATGCGTCCTCCAGGTGAGATATAGCTGCCCAGATGGCAAAATTCCTCTACTACTTTCCCAGTTAGGATGATGTTGGGTGCTGGACCAACCCAATCTTTTAGCAACATTTGACACTTTGAAGGTATGAAGCGCATGTCGAACATGGCTACATTGGCACTCAAACTATCTAGAAAAGTTTGCAACTTACCTGGACCTTCACTTAGTAGCATATTACCGTCTGCATACTCTAGACCGGACAGTCTGCCGCCTGGGAGTAAATTGACACCGCTATCCTCACATGAGAATAGGACTGTTTCAAGA
>UZAN01042923.1:19779-40900 GCA_900618425.1 Echinostoma caproni
CAGAGTTTAAGCGATCGAGTGAGTCGAAAGCCGCTTTCAGATCCAGGAAGACAGAGATAGTGGGTCTACGAAACGAATGTCGAAGCTCCAGAAATTGGCGGAGAGTGAAGATTTGGTCAATACAACCTCGAGTAAGTCTCAAATCAGCCTGGTTCTCATGAGTGCACCGTTCACTTGCGGTAGAATATTGACGAAGTATGATGCCAGAGAGACGTTTAGAGGGCATATTGAATAAACTAATTCCACTGGGGTTTTCACAAGAGTATCTGTCGCCTTTCTTGTAAATCGGTATGATCACCGATTCACACCATTCCATTGAAACCCTCTTCGTCTCCCACACTGACCCCAGGAGTTTTTAACTCCAAAGCCACGGCTGAACCTCCATCCTTGAAAACCAATAAAGACAGCCCGTCGGGGTCATAAGCCTTATACCTTTTGATAATTTATTTCTCGGGTAACCTCCACTTCTGATGGAGGATTAATATAAACTAGCAGTACGTTCATGGTCTTGTGCTGACGAGGGACGGCTGAACTGAGCCTTAAGATGTTCTACCCACCAATTTAGACGGCGTTGCTGAATGGGAACCAGTGTGCCATCAGACCCCTTAATTACCTCACTTACGCCTGCTTTCCTTGAACTTGTACTCCTAATTAATCGTAAAAAAAGTGTGACTATTACCGGTAGCTACAGCCTTCGCCATCCCTGTACACTTTCTTACCCATCACTTATTGCGGCCATTCCTCAAACTCCTGATGAGCTGGCGTTTAATGGATTTGCTCCCTTTGTCGTATTTTGAATCCGAAGGAAGGGCTTTGCCAGCATTCAGCAAGGCAACCGAGGTCGGGGAGTTCCATTGTGTGCCGTGGTTTTGATTGATATGATAGTGTAATTAGTCATCTTCAACGAGATTCATACTGAGCTCCTATGCGATTCAACGAACAGAGTATTTGGTGAAGCCAAAACATCTGTCGAAAGGTAAAACATCTCGGTTGATAATCAAGTGAAACTCGTCACTGCTGACTCGTCGTACTGTGCTCCTTTTTGATTCATAAAATGTCTTACCTAACTTAAAGATGCTTTTTATTGCAGTGTAGATTATCTTCTTTCATTTAAAAATCTAACACAAAGTGTATAATTGGGATGTGAACCGGCCGCAGGACGCAATTCAATGAATTCTTGTTGATGCATGCCATTGTCACTGTTTGCTGTTTGCAGCTGTTTGCATGCGCATGTGCTTCAAATGATTCAATTAGAAAACGACTCTCGAATGGCACTGGGAACACACTTTGTAGTACGGGGGTTATATTTTTTTCGGGTTGGTAAACTTGTCTTGTCTGGAAACGCCAATCAAGATGGATGCACACCCGTTAGCAAACACTGACGCCTTTTACTGAACCAGGTCTTTAGTGTCGCATGCAAACTCCATAAGCTGTGCATTCCCAGTGCATCTATACACATATATATATATGCAAGAATAAATGTAACTTAGGAATACAGCTTCTCTTGGCGTTCAGTTCCCTTTTTCAATTAACTGTTCATTAATATTTCATCAGACCTGCCGTGTAGTTTGTTCCAGTAATTCACAAATGAGCAATCTATCTTCTGTTCTGGTTGATTTTCGGGAACCAGTTTCCTCGTCTGCAGATTATGTCAGTGACCGATTTCGATGACAAAAGAATAGACAAGCATACAACCCTCGGGCCCAAAATGGACGAAATAACCCTTCCGGATAGGATTGATGGAACCTTCAAAAAATAAAAGGTGATCTAGAGTCTATGGCCAATGGCACCGTTCCCTAGTAAGGACCATCCGATTAACATCACAGTCTGGCGCCTTCATGATCGATTCCTCTGATATCTGAGAAATCCGTAATAGTATATCCAAGTTGTATTTGTTTGTTGTTGTTGTGGTGGTGGTGGTTGTGGTTGTGGTGTTAGTGGATATGTTCATGCTGCTGATGACAGTCTTGTTTCTCCTTTTACGACGGTTCTTACTGTTGTGTTGGTTGTCTTTCCAATCGGTTCTATTCAACCTCATTCGTCTATCCCGATTTGCCCTGCATTGTATCCATTTGGGTTATCTCACAAAGTATCTGTCTACNATCCTCCTTCCCGTGGCATCTTTGAGAGAGAGAGATGAACCGGGCGTGTACAGCTGAAATCACGTGAAATTATCATTGGATAGCGACTGACAGGTCTAAATACAGACATCTGAATAGTGCACAACTGCAGACCAATACCTCTTCGATATAATTC
Organism: Echinostoma caproni; assembly: GCA_900618425.1. Taxonomy (NCBI): domain Eukaryota; kingdom Metazoa; phylum Platyhelminthes; class Trematoda; order Plagiorchiida; family Echinostomatidae; genus Echinostoma; species Echinostoma caproni. The sequence continues at coordinate 22,036 of UZAN01042923.1, forward strand.
ATATTTCAACGGAATAGCAAAATAATGTGCACAGAAAAACCCTCGTTTACCCAGGTGCATCTGCTAGGCGATCATGTGTGACAAGCATGATAATGAGCATTAAATATGCCAGGATTTGTGGAACCGTATATGGTGGTACGCACGATTGTTCAAGTGGGCTGAAAATTAACCACTCTTCACATGATGGAAGAGGCTGAGTCAGATTTTTCCTCATGAAGTAAACTATGAAAAACCTGACCCATAATTTTTACTGGGGTACCTGTTTTTTTACTCCCATCAAGTGTAACTACATTGAAGTTTATGTATATATTTTATCCTACCCACCCACTATCTCATTCTGAAAACAGATGTGAAATATCCGTTCAGTGGTTAAATAATTCACCAATGTATCACATTGGTGTGAGGATGTCAGCCTGATGTTTTATACAACACACACACAAACAGACAATTGACCTGTCATGCAAGTGTCCACTAGCACCTGTCCCCTTCATCCAGCACAGCTGACTCAGCAGTATCCTCCTGGGCTAAGATTTGTATTCTGGAATGGATTGTTTTTTCCTTTCACTGCCAACACTACTACCAGAACTACCTACCAATTTTGGAAAGTGTTGGAAAAGACCACAAAATAATTCTTCACATTGGTAAACTTTGGTAGACAGATTGCTGTATAACTGTGGGTCTGTGTACCTCCCCACTCAACAATCCACCCTACAATAGGGGCATTTCACAGCTCCAGATTAAAGGGTCATACGGAAAGTTTCAACGGAGCAGTACGTTCTTGATGACACTCATCCCCTTCTGCATGCATCCTCCTGGTGTGAGGTTAGTTCCCAACTTGAGGGACGACGTTTAGCCCTACCTGATGTTTATGATAGCAATTGGCATTTTTCACCCCAACCAAGATATGACAAACGTGATTAGAACATTTTGCACGGGCATATTCAAGAACTGGTCGCTGTGGTCGTAAAACTTCAATAATTCCTTTAAAAATGTATCCTTTTCTTGTGCCACTTCAGATTATTGTTACTGATAACTCTACCTCGACAACTGCCACTTCACAAAATCCGGTGTCTTTGCATGCTGATCTTACGAAGTCAAATAAGGCCCTTGCGATTTCAGAGACATCATTCCATTGGTGTAATGCTTAGATAAGAAAAAAACAAGTAACAATATATATATCAAAATGGTAAAAGCAGTGCTTCGTGAAGTGGCAGTGACATGAAAAGCGGTGATTTTCGTTTTACGCCACACGCGTGTTTGGATAAATTTCCTCTTTTTCGGTTTAGTGGGGTGAAGAAATCGGGCGAATGTATAACAGATTTCCGCACTCGCTTCACCAGTTCACTCTTCGAAGAGGGGATCTTTATGGCGTAAAAACCACTGATTCCGATAAATATATGTCTTGGAGTTCAGGGCTGTTGACTTTCATCACATCTGAAGTCTTAGTCAGGCAATTGGCTATGACCAACCGAGAATAATTCTACCGCTGACTGCATCACACTCTTAATTCGGGCCATGGAATGCCTGAGGAGGGGTTTCTTTCAGCTGCACTACAAAAACAGTCGTTAAAGATCTTTAAGTCAGAAAACCAATTACATTTATTATCGATTTATCTTTTCAAACGAAACTCATAACCAGCAGTGGTGAAGCCTGTTGGTAATGCAGCATCCACATGAAACTGAAATCATTCTTTAAATAAATGAACTGTGCACCTCTCCGATATAGTTCAGTAATATATCTGAAGTTACTTTTTTGTGCTGAATTTTTCCAACCCACTTCTAAAATGTGATTCAGAAGTGAATTAAATGAACTGGGAAAATGTGGCTGTGTTTATCGCTCGTTCCACTCTCTGATTCCTAACAAAACTTAACACGGTTCTATCAAATCGTATAGGCTGATTTCTTGGATCCACCAACCCCATAACAGGACATTTTATCTGATATCTAGTAATGCTCATTAACTGTTATACCGTTTGATATTATCGCTACGAGTGAAAGCTGCCATACTGATAAAAACGGAAAAGAAGCCATAGAGCTAAAAGTACATTATTTATGTTTATAATAAATGGCTAAATTCGATAAACTGGCCGTTGTTTTATTGATGATGATAATATATATATATAGCACCAGCTTGTAGACAAGCATGGTACCAACCCCACAACAATAATAATAACAATAATAGGGTGCATGTGGACTGGAATACAGAGCAAAGTGGAAACAAGATGACACAGTAAAACAGGAAAAATGGTAGATAGCTGGAATAAAAAAGTAAAATTTTGTGTTTCACCGTACGCTTTTTGACATTTTTTGTGTTGTGATAATGATAACAATAGGGTGCACAAATATAAAGCTCATCGTCATGAGCAATAGAAGATACACTCTCCAGTTACACATTCAGTACTTTTGTGTTGATGAAACTATGAATGTTTCGTCATTTTTTATAGTGTTGCTTTATTCTGTACGAACTTAGAGACAACAGATCATATGCGTTGTTATAGTCGCATGAGTTAAACACAAGAATAACCTTATTTCACTTCGCCAAGAGTAGCTCAACGTTCAGCCATCGGCCGAGTCACTCAGTTTGATGGTTCCGAATCCCAACCCAAAGTCCATGCAGGGACGCAAAAAGGACCAGTCAGCTGCTATTTAGTTCTCGCTGACACTCATGATTTGGCACCTGTTCCCGTTTAGCACCAGAAATCAACCCCCGACTATGTTGAACTCTAAACCATTAATTGATTAGTTCATGCTACCAATGGTTCATGATAGGGGCTCCCGTCGGATCTCATTGAATGTTCTGCTAAGTTGAGTACAGTAATGATTTCATGTGCCTCTATAGGCCTATATTCCGTAGCTCCCGAAAACGCTATTTGAAAACAGAGATCGCTTCGGGTACAACGTGCAGAAACCTGTGCTTCGCATTTGTCAACTAATCAGAGGAAAAAAGATGAATAGGTAAATTCATAATGATATAGAATAGTTTCTCTTTCTTTTCCCGACTTCTTCTACAAATGAAGAAAGAAGCGAAATTAAACGAAAAACTGATTACAGCAACAGAATAAAGACATACAATCCAGGCAAACCGGAGTTGTGTGAATGGTGAGTGGGTGCCATAACCAGATCACCCGGTATCTCTAACCGTCCAATAAACTGATTCCTCGGTCCTCAATCGAAAGCCTAACGCAGCCCAAATGACCAAGTCGCATGGTCAAGACTTTAATCAGTTCACATGATATGACCACTCGTGACGTTTTCCAATTTCTATCTGCTCCTGTAATTGCTGTTCACTGAAGATGCCTATGCGAGCTTAACCAACTTCAGTTCTCCAAGCTTCAGCTCAAAATAGTCTAAGACAAGCTCTGAAAGGAGCACTGCCCGAAGATGTGCCTTCTAAAAGCTCGGTTGTATAGTTTGCCCGTTTTTTCTTGATATTTCAGCAGGTTTGTTCTGGTTTATGTTAACCTCTGTGACACCTCTTCAAACCATAGAACCCTAATTTGACCCTGACGGATCAGAGATTCAAAACTCACCGAACTGTCGGATGTAGTAAATAAACACCTGAAGAAACTGAAGCATTTAAAACTACCGATAGTAAAGCGAACCCTTCGGTTAGGAGTTGTTATAAAGTAAATACGAATTTACAATTTAGAAAAACCTATTTATTTCGGTTGGATAAATGTGAAAAACGGCAAATAAGTGTCCCAACACATATTTGTGCATTGTTTGATCGAGGATGCAGACACGGATCCACTGCATATCCCTCTAATCCCAGGAATATGTTAGAAATCTCCTGTGAAATCATTTGCTGGACCAATTTATGTTTAAAATACAATCATGGTGGTTGGAAATTCACGAGAGGATTCACTATGTGGATGAATAAGCCCCAGTTCTTTTGCGCTAAGCCGTGCGGAATATACGCAATTTTTCACTTTAATTCAAATGAACCACTTCATTCTGTTTTTCTATCTTACAGATTCGTTATGACGGAGAGGATTTCACTAACTAAGCGTTAGCAACCGAATGCAACATGGGCTAAGGGCAATCCAGGTCAGAGGTCTGAGGCAGCAACCGGGAATCACATATTCCCTGAGGGCTCAAGGTTAAATGCAATGCATTTGTGAATATCTGATGAAAAGAAGCGACAAATAGTTGTCTGGATAGATTCGTCTCCGGTCAATATGAGTTATTCATGAAATTCCAGCAAAATTTGGACAGCTTCCCAGTGATTTTTCATCTACAACGAATAACCAACAGATCACGGAGACATTTGACTGCTCTAAACATCGATCTACACACGATCTGTTGTTCTTTTCAGTCCAGGTTCAGTATCCACATTCACTAACCTTGCACCATCATCCAGAATCAGACCAATGCGAACTGAGGTACCATAACTCTGTATGGATTTGGGTTTCAGGCAAATAAACAAGGTCTCGTGAAACGATGCAAACACCTCTTGCACTCTTTGTCGATGTCGATGTTGGTCGTGAAGGGTAAGTGCTTCCTCACCGTAACAGGCACCGAGTGAAATGAGACGGAATTTTCCCCGACACAAATGGGACATTATTTTTTAAAATATTGGTTGTCATATCGTAATCACTGCATCAAGTCTCCGCACATCCCAAGTGCCCCAGATCAGAAGCATTCGTTAAGGTTTTCAAACCATTTGACGGCAAAGAAATCAAGGTTTGCGTGTTGTTGCTGTTGTTGTTGTGCGGAGTTCCCTCTTGTGGGGTTCGTTAATTTCATCTCTTGTGGTTCCCAGTCGGGCAGTAAAACCAAAAAGTTCGCAATGCCGACCAGTCCCAAGAGAGACGAGAGAGCTGTTTGTTGCCACTTGTTAACCATTATAAAACAACTTTGAACACAAGTATAACTAATTCATTTTCCAGTACTTGTATGTGAGTGTCTTATTATTAGTTGATAAAGTGAAAATAATTGCGAAGATAGGTGATGTCTGACCCTAAAAATGTTACGTTCAAATCCTCCTTGATGAAAAATAACCTATGAAAAGCCAACTGTAACAAATATTTCAGAATTTCAAGTATAAGATGTCCGTTTGCTATTGGAAGTAGCCCTATTTTATTTATCACATATTGTACAATAAAGTCATTTTCTCACAAATAACGTGTCGACATTCCTCAGCTATTTGAAATACAATTCACTCAAAATATATTGTTTACTTGTTCAAAGCTTGTAGCTAAGTGAATTGTTCCAGTTCTGTTTGTCGGGATATAGAGCAACATTTATGCACACGCACAAAGCAGGGCGAGTGCGATTCAATTAACCGTGATCAACCAAAATAAGAACAGACACAAGCACACAACCTGAGCACAAACAATGATTCTTTCCGACCTCGGATGGTTTCCAGATGTTCATAGAACCAGTCCTACGGATACAGAGTTGGACTCTAAGCGCGACTCACGTAAACTCCAGCTATTCAGGTGCCTGATAAATGATCACGCGAAGTGGAGAATAGGAACATTCTGAGGTATACAAAGCTGTGACTATGGGTGGCGGCCAAGGTCGTCTTTGTTTAATTAGGGGAAAGTAGACGAAACTGAGGTGATGATGATGAGCTGTTTTGACTGATGAGGAGAACACTTAAGGATACATCTTAACGGGCCTCCATCTAGGTTAGATTTTCCAACCTCTATTTCAGCTGGACAACTAATGACAGCTTATACCAGTTTTCCTTCTGAAGTGAATATTACAGGGATGCAAATCATCCCAAGAGATAAGACTTCAAGAGGATGAGTTGCTTCCATTGTATTTTAGGAGAAGAGGTTCAACCTTAGTCACTCAGTTGACGGAATTTTTAGATTCAACAAGGGAAAGTGAACACTTTCTAGCTGAAAAATGTGAGCCGGTCGTCTAAATGGCGTAAAAGAAACACGATGGATCATTGTATGAAAAATACAGACGAACTGGTTTAATCAATATTATATCTGAGCATTTCCTTGGCGTTTTACGTGGTCGACTGTTTGACTTACGCCAACGGCACAAACGTTAGAATCAGGTTGGTTTTAGACTTGGTCGAGGTCGCACTGACCACATACTCATTCTTTGCTTCAGCCGATCGTTTGATACTCTGGTGCTGCCTCTCCCTGGCAAATGTGCCAGAGAACTTTATTCCCGGAATACATTCCCTTTATGCAGATAGCCGACGTACAGTTCCAGTTCACGCCTCTCTTATGCCCGATTTCAAAACGAAGAGCCATGTTCGTCGGGGTTGCTGTTTATCAGCTTTGCTATTTAACTTCGCGATCGATTTGGTTCTGGAAACAACTCAGTCTTCATGCGTGGATTATGACATATAAATACTCCTAGATAGGTACCGTAAAGTGAAGATTCTGGTAGGTTTTAAGCTTTACATAATGGTTTGAGTTGCTAGTGTGGTTGTATTCATCATATCTTTTCATATTCAAATTGCAAAACGTCATTGTAGGATTGGGTTGGTCCAGTTCTCCAACTCACTCAAACAAAGGAACCAATAAGCTAGCTTAGACCCACTTTGCTATTTGAGTATTTACATGCCACCTACTGGACGCATTACAGATCAAGTGTCGGTACGCAGACATCAGGTTTGGTTGACATTTGCCATCTTGACACACATCTGGTGAAGCCGGCAAACGCTTCCCAGACATTCATAGGACATGCATCACCCAGATGATGCACTGAGTTACGCGTGTATAATGTCTGCCGAAACAAGCGGTATTTGGAGGAAGGTCGAAGACGTTCAAACTAAAATCTCGTTTGAGGGAAGGAAATCCCTGACCAGGGGATCTGAGCATGTCCAAAGTCTTAGCATAGTCGAATACCGGGTTACAGGATACCATCTTAGAATCTAGTCACTATCGCTACCCTCGCCTCGTTTCCTTCTTTTCTTTTTCATTTTACTTCTTTTTATTGAATATGCAAGGATACAAATAATTTTCAGGAAGGGTTAAGTGGCCAATCAAAGGGCTGCCATTCAACGTACAATGGGGGAATTTAGGCGGTGGAGGTGGGATTCGAACACATCCACGGGGTGATATTTTAGTGACGTTACCACCGGGCCCCCACCGCCACTCGTTTTGTCGGTAGGCAGCTTTGTCTTCTACCGCCTGAATGCCATACTGTGATTTTTTGCAGTTCGCCGCTGGAAGTACCAATATGAAACAGTTGGTTGCGGTAGGTATAACGAATGCTTCACTTTATTTTCATTGCACCGATCTCCATAATAAAACAAGTGTTTGGTGAGCCGGTGATTGAGCTTCGGTTGATTAGAACCACAGAATTTGACATTTTTTATCCGCACCTCTGTGCGAATAAATACACAATTTTTTTTCTGAAAATTGTGAAAAACCGTCCGACCTAGAAATTAGTTAAACATAACGCGTCTTCTCTTGTCGGATGGAGCATTTATGAGGATGTAACAGTCAATGCTCAATAACAACCATTTATATTCAGTGTCAACTTAAACCGGGGTGTTATTTTAAAATGTTGAATTTTATTTTTCGAATAATGCTCGTGAAAATGGTATAGCAATGCTTCTCTTATCCGTATGAGCATCCACACCCTAACCGGCCGTCAAATGTAGGTACCACATTCCGAAATGTTTGCTGCTGAAAGCGATTGAAAAAGTATGATGCGCTTTTCGTTTGAAAAACAAAACGCATCCATTTCAGTGAATTTGTTTTGTTCACATTTACCAGAAATGAATAGCCATTTGCAGGATTTGACATTTATCCTCCCACGCTGGTGGTGCGGGGGGTGGGGGGGGGCAGGAGAAGTCACATTCCGCGGTTACGAAACGGTATTTGGTGGGCACCTGAAAACCGGTTTCAATAGCAGCAGCTGTTTGCAATCCATTTTAATCCCGAGGAGGACCCGCTTGTCATGACCCACATGAACGAAACGGACAATGCGATTGTCTTAGTGTACATGCGCACCACTGGGACGATAACGACAAAAATATTTGAGGCACACAGACGTGGCTGAACGGCTTTCACAACCAGATCTAGACTATGACCGAAAGTATCGCTTAACGAAAATTCCGGTTGGGGATAGCAACTTATCCACGACTACTCTGACCCGCCTCTCCTCTTGTACTGTGCAAATACATACCCATGGTGAATTCGGTGATCTGCGTGCTGTTATGTCCGGGCAAAGTTCCCTTCCCATCACCAGTAACCCGATACCTTTACCCGCTGATGATTGCACACGTCCACACACACACTGCACCATTCGTTCCCGGGCCGCAGAGTTGTGACTGATGGTGATTGTGATGGTGGGGATGGGACAAAATGCCACTGGAAGAAGGTGAAATGACAGGCAGATAGTTGAACGTTTTCTGCCCTCAGTGACCGGGGACAAACATCACGAACCTCGAGAGAGACGCACTGGATGACCAGGCTGAGGAGTTCTGGGAGAATTTATTTGGTCACTGCTAGGAATCTGGCGCCAACCACTTCATCGGTACGGTTCTCTCTCTCTCGTGCGTGCACCCACCCGCGTAAGCGAAGTTTCGCGGTGATTACAGTGAACCCATCCATATGTCATGCATTAGGAAGATGCCGGTTGCATGGCTACTTGTCGGATTGTTTGTTTGTTTGTTTGTGTAGCTGGCTCTGTTTGCATCTCTGTCCGCACTGGTTAGCCGTTTGTGGTGTGGTACAGAACATGGGTGTCCGACAGTGTTGATGACGGTGCGTTGGTGGTGGTGCCAACATTGACAGTGGTGGAAATGCTTTGGCACAACTGACGCCAAAACTCCTGTGTGTTGGGCGCGGTTAAACAAGGATTTGTGAACTAGTCTTTGTGTGTGTGATCGTGTACGTGTACGCATGCGGTGTTCGTGTGCATGCATAAGTCAGGGGCATATCGGAGTTGACAGGGGAAATGGGATGTTTTGACAATCAGCAAAATTGTTGATGGGTTGCGTGCGATAGCAGTTAGACGAAAAGGAATTACATAGCGTATTCGTCACCCTAACGGTTCCCAATTCAAGACTGGGGTCAGGAAGAATCTGACGCTGTGCCACCCACTAAAGTGATACTTTTCCTTCACCCAAATGCCACCTACTCACTAGCGCCATTTTATTTTACGTTATTTTTTTCTAAGAGTCTGATTAGTCATCACGGAAGCTTGATATCATGGGAAATTCACTTGATAACTCAAAGGCATATTCAATGAAAAACAAGAAATCAAGTCTTGAGGCACAGAAGACGGAGTAAAGTGATATTCATGCCGACATTTCCCGGCGAAAAACGTACTACATCTAGGGTTTGCTTCAAAAATACAGGGACTTCCGTATGGCGCCCTCAAGTTATGAGAAAAGCATTACATGAAAAAGGCGGTTCCCCTAGGTCCGCTAGATACCGTACTTATCCGGTGCACTGACTCAGGGTAAAACTGTGTTTGTCTGTAACGGCCATGTCTTCACTAGTTTCTCCTAAATACAATGGATGTCAAGGTGGCCAGTTCTGACATATTTATTTTGTTTTATATCTGAAATTTATCTGGCACATACATCGCCTAATGCGTATTTGCTTTCTGCTGATCATGGACAATACGTGTAAAATTCACCGATCGGCTTCACTTTTCTCAACTTTCATCCCCGTCACCAGGCGAAACTCAGATTTACACTACTTGTTTGATTACCGTGTTGCCAACTCACTCGATCTATTTACTGGTACTAATTTTGATGTCCGAAAAATGTAAGCTTGTCAATACTTTCCAACTACACAAGCTTTATGTTTACCAATCCTAAAGCCAGATGGGAAAAATTATAGGCAGTCTTTGACGCTCGTTGAATAGTCATATTCGAACAACACGCGCTACCTTCCACCAGATTCGCTTCCTTATCGCAGCAGGACTGTACGCTCGCCATCAACAGTGGAACGGGCAACTAAAGTAACTAGTTCTCGGGGAANACTGAATTTCATAAGACTTCTTTTGGAGGGGATGTTAAAGTTGTGGTTTGAAATATTTGAGTTGCAGCGCACGGCTGGAAAGTTGATGATAGTGAAGTTGTCTCATTTTCTTAGCCAATCTATCGGTCATATTAACACCTGCACATTCTGCAATAATGAACTCATTTGTTCTCCAGGTTTTGGTTACTGGTTAGAAAAATCACACATTCTTACCCTCCAGGTTTGGAGTGAATACTTTTGCTCCCGAACTATCCATTTGACGAGAATTAATAACCCTAGGCAAAGGCTTGAAAAAGGTTTGACACATTACAAAACTATGCATGTGTGAAGTAAATATGATACCACAGGTTGACAATAATTAGTAATATCATCGAACACCCCTAACCAACGATTAGACTGATTCCGAGGACTTCAGTCGGAAAACGGTTATAAGACCTACGTGATCAAGTTCTGTAAAGTACTGTAAAAAGCGGAATTCGCGAAAAAGTTTCTTTTCCATATATCGCATCAGGCGGTTACATAGATAGTAGTACAGATATCTGATTGGCCCATTACGCCTCAGTTTATAAGAATGACGGAGGCAACCAAGCAGTTAGACCAAATGTAGCAAGGCTAGCGGTAGTTGGTGCTAGATTCGTGGATTGGGTGAGGGGATAAAGGTCAAACGAAATAAAGAGAAATAATGGGCTAATTAAAATGCTGACGGAAGTTGTGAACTTAGAAGAGAAAGTGCGGGATGAACTTACATAAGATACACTAGAAAATATATGCCACGCGTAGCGGGTTACTTAATCGACAAGGGACAGCGAAGACAAAAAAGTTGTTGACTTTGAAGATTATGGAAGACAATATTGGGTGGGGGCGGGTTTGTGGGGATGAGGATTGATGCCGTTTTTTTGCCTAATCCATCCGCTGCCCAGGCCATGTTAGCAACAGTGTCTGGACAAGCTTCTTTTGCTTGAATAGTTCAAGATTGAAAATGCGAATTGCAATCACCTCAACAGTGGTCAAAAGGTGCCTTCGTATTCCTTTTGCATACATCCGGGTTATAGTTTGAATTATTTTTAATGCATCCAATTTGTTCTCAACCTGCTCGCTATCGACGAGATGACCGATAACCGAGCTGCAAATGCATCCAACCGCTCCTTTGTGGAACGCAGCAGGATAGTGTTCAGCAATACGTTTTAATAATCGCCTGGCCATGTGTCCAATGTATCTCACATTACAAGTACAAATGAAAAATATAAAACGAAAGATTGGGGCTGATGATACAACTTATCTTTTGTTTTCTTGAAGCAAAAATATGCGATTGAGCTGCAGGGAACGTTCTACAGATCACCTTAGGTATACCTCGTTTGAGAACTTCCAGATTATTGTCGCCCTTAGAGGGACCAGTCAAGATTTTGATTGTGTTGGTCTTCAATCGCATATGTGTATCGATAACGCTTAGGGGTAACCATTTCACCAAAGCGTTTACTGAATAAAACAAATCTCAGACAGCGGTGTATCACCACTGCAAATCGCACTCGCTCTGTATGTTATATAACTGACCAGGTTGCATTCGTATTTCAGGGGGATAAAAATACAAAAGTGCGTATTATGTCCCAATTATGTTTTTGCACGGAATACGCTTTTTTCGATGGTACCGTCGTCTCGCTTTGTTAATAAAACGTCAGAAAATAGTAGATGTCCGCTTTCCTTTCATTCACAGGTGAAACGAATAACCGGATGACATCTATTGAATTCGTCCAAGAGCTGTGCTGGGCTGAATTGGGAATCACAAACGATGAAATTATCGTCAAGTTATTTGAGATACACGTCGAAACGTATACCATTCTTTTTTAAAATTTCCGTGGCCAGGAAATATCCTCTAGCTTGGGACCTAGTGAAGACCCCCTCAATTTGCCTGTATAACAGGTCATTGCACAAAAACTGTGTTAAATACATTGTGGGATACTAAAAAGTCACAAATACGGTCAACTGTCTCGATCAGCAGTGCGTTTGTAAACAACGATTCCACGTCGAAAATCTTCATAGCTTTGTTAAGAACATTCAGATTTTCTATCTTTTTCATAAACCTAAACCTAACACTCAGACTATATTTGACTAAACGTTTTATAAAAAAGGGTAAAAATTCTGTGATTAGCCCCACAGATAACAATCAAATGGAAATCTGATTTAAAGCTGAATAAACGTGAAGACCCAAAAATTTAGGTCTGTGCATTTCGTTGCTGATTAAATTTGTCTTCTGTTGCTCGTTAAAGAAGGTAAGATTTCAGAATGGACAAAATCCAAACGATGACTGGTTTTCAAAATAAAATTTTAGCTTAATTCAAAAGTTCGACAAAAAACCAAGCGTTTCGCCTGGAAACGTTCAAACGGTAAGTATTGTGGTTGTTTTTGCCCTATAAAGAATAAATAGAATTTACCTCCTTGTTTTTCTTATTATGACTTTCAACGGATTTCTATCGACTTGTGCCCCCTTCCGACTCGTCAATGGAAGAAGCATTTTGTACGAACCGGTGCATGGCCTCACAGCAGTTTGCACTTAGCAACCAGTGAAGGTTTGATGATTTGGTCTTCAGAAATCACTTGGTTCTTCTTCGAGTTAGGCACTTGCTTCTGAGGGCTGCTGTGTACTGAGATGGATTAAAAGGTGGAAATCGGACTGTGGGCATGTAATCCACAGGGAACCCCGTGTTGGCGTTGATTGATACCAGACGCTTCCTGCATGGTGGATTATCTTATCTGTACCACATCACATCTTTCCTCATACATTTCAAAGGGAATTTCCGCTGTTATGTGCCACGTCTGCGAATGATGCATGTATGCTTGTGTTAGCTTGATTCGATAAGCAAACCACCCAGAGGCCTAGATGCTGCCTGACTGCACTCTAACAAACCAACGTTTCTTGTGACATTCACTGTTCTTGCTATCAGTGCTATCATCACTACCACCAGGTTCGCCGTCGCTTCCTGAACACACCGTGGCTTCTTGAGCTACACGCCACCGACTGTAAGTGAATTATGGAATGACGTAATCAAAAGCCTCCTAGACCATCGTGCCATGAACGAAGGTTGACGAGTGATGCATGAATGCTGACCCGGATGTTCCTCTCCCCTTGCAGGGACTGCCGTCGTTTGAGTGACTGTGCAAGAGTAACATGTGGGTGTTTTAAAGCACTCCACATGCAGGACACAGTGAGACACAAATAGGAATTGCTGTCAGATCTCGAAACTCTTCACAGTAGAATCATTAGGTTTACGGTGAATTTCCAACCCATTTGATTTGACACACATCCACATTGGAAATTCAAGCCGAGGAGACGTATACATACCGTATATGGTTATTCTATTCGTGAAAATGCGTCCGTGACAATAATTTTAGATGCTGAATTCCGTTATTATTAGAGTATGTATTTGATGAAAAAAATATCACCACCGTACAGCTGAGTTCGGTGCTCAATAAGGGATTATGAATATCTTACGAATTGCTGCCAAAGTCGAAGCAGGATTACAGTGAATGTAGTCAGCTTATTTTCTGTAAGCACTCCCGTTTTTTTCCACAGGAATGTAGGGCACCAAAGAGGCCTATTTTCAACGCTTCATTGTTTGGCTAATTATAATATATTTTATGGTTGTGAAAATGAGGTAGAAGCAAGAACCGCTTTAGGACGAACGATTCACGAAGGTATGATGACGGCCAAGTGAGAGAATAGCAGAGGGTCACTGACTCCAGCATCTTTTTGTGCCATTTTATTTCATATTAAACGATCCAGCTCACGTCCAAAGATAAGATCTCATTGACTTCTACATACATTCACAGCCTAATGTAATAAACGCTTCAATGTTCAGCATTAAGTGCATCATCAAAATGAATATCACTATTCCCACAGCTGGAGGAATTAGGCTCTATTCAAAACCGTAACACCATGGTTTTTTTTCTGTTATGGTTTTCACAATATTCTTGTCTGAATTTTCCAACCAATGAGAGTTTGAGTTCATTGGTGGAGAAATTTTCCCCTTCATTCGGCCCTTTCTATGCGGCATCACCGCATGAACGAACAGCTCAGAAGAATCAATCCCTGTGATTCGTGTTCTGGAATGACAGCGATGAGCTATAAGAAACCTCGATTCCGAAAGAGCAATATGATTCCAAATTCAAGTTTAATTCTCAATGCTCGTGTCGATGAACCGTAAGTTAAAGCTTTCCGATGTATCAGATGAAGTAGAACTTATAGATTGATCAGTCTCAACCAATCTGAGAAAAAGTAAGGTTTTAGCTGTGTGCCAATCCATGGAGACCATTGCCAGATGGACAATGTCAGGTGGGTTGTGAAGACTGCGACGATAGCTTTAATCCTTGTTGAATAGGTGAGATGAAAATGCCTAAAACTCATTAGATTGAAGTAGAAAATAAGGAAGAGAATCATTTGTGTTCTTTTGTGTTTTCAATCACTGGACTATAGTTGTCAGCTTATTAAACCTAGCCCAATAACAGTAACGCGGGTAGACATTACGGGATGCGTTGTGACGATGGATAGAGGAGCATATTTTGATGTGTAGGAGATGTTTCTATTCACTTAGATCACTGTAGAAAGTTGGCGTGAATAAAGGATTTATCCCAGAACATAACCAAAGGTATGCACGACTGAATATGTGCCAAAAGTTATTGCCGTTTTGTTTGTCTACGTAAATCCTATTGAGTACCATTTCCCCTTGATATAAGGGTTATACAAAGAGAAATGATTTTTTGAATTTGCACATTTTTGATCAAGAGGTATTCCTTAAATGAGAGCGTTACTGACTTGCACCGACCATTGGCCTTTTAACAGATTCAACTTCGCCCCCCCCCAAATGGATGGGCCGCTGGCAATCAGCGGTTTTGTCTATCCTTTCTCTAGATAAATGGTAGGGAAAATAAATTCAGGGAGGTTAAAAGCAGGGAATGATGTCAACTAATTATTACTGTGCAACCCCCTTTCGCCCAAGGGGGCATATTGACCGATCCAATTTTCTCAATCCTCCGGAAGTGTACGCTCTACGCTCCGGAAGTGGTAGAGAACATGGTCAAAACTGGAGGAAAACTGTCATCGGTCTTACGAATAACTCCTTTGGTACTGGTGATGCATGTGAAATATAACACGAAACAAGGTTTCAACAGTGATTTATTCTATCACGATGATCTCTATCATTAATTTTTCTTTGCGTTCTTGTTTCCGGTATATAGCTAGAGAATGTTTTAAATATCGTTTCGGGTATAAATCGCAAGCACTATTTCAGTGTTGATGGCAGAAGAAAGTACCTATGACGGCGTAACATTATAAAGTCAAATCATCCCAAAGCAAGATCATTCGTGTTTGGTTATTGGTTGAACTTTCTGTTTAATCTAATCACACCTTTCGGAAATACCCCATTTTCAGAAATTTGGATACAGTCCAATGGGGCCCCATAGTTCATTAGTCAGAAACCAATATTAGGCTGCTGTTGAACTTTGTATACTTAGCCATTACTTGAGCGAAAATCACTACGCTTCCTTCTCTGTGCCGCTTCTGACGTAGTAACACTCCTATTATCGACAGATGGCTCCGACGAGCGGCAAGAAACCATCCACACACGACACTGATGATATTATCAGAGCAACCGAGACATGGGCGCAGGATTTGCCGCTAACTAGTAAGTCCCAGTACTAGACTATATTTATGCTGACCCTTGTTTCGTCACCAGGGGAATTGGGATGTAATCCTCATCAAGGAAGCTTCATTCTTGTGCACTTTTAATTCATAACCAACTGCCAGGAATATCTTACAGATTATTTCAAACAAGATAAATGAACTTTTTCGATCTTCATTGATGTAGGAATAAAGTAACAGTTCGCCCTGCGACCATTGCACCCGTGAAATCGAACGCTCAGCCACCGTAGCAGATGCAAAGAGGTGAGCGCGCACGAAATCGCATGCACCGATTGCTCAGTTCACAATGGATAATGTTTACCCGATCATCCCACCAACCATTCACGAAACCGCTGAATGGTTTACAATGTTACGCGCTGGTTGGAGAGTCACTCTCAGGAGGCGTACCATCAACAAAATGATTGTATCTGTTATTATCTCCAGTAACATCCGTTCACTTCTGGGAAAAGTTGATGAAGTCAAGAGTATGTTACATGGAAAAGTGTGCAAAAATGTTGGAATTATTATGCTCCAGCAAAGCTGGTTACATCCCGACATTGAGGACGGCATTGTACTGCTTGATGGATTTGATATCTTTCGAGATGATCGGATTGCGAACTTCAATAAAAGAGGTGGTGGAGTAGTCACTTTCGTCAACCGCATGAGGTATAACAGCTCTCATCTTTTGTTTCATTTTTATACCAGGAAAATCAACTGTATTGTCGTTCAATGTAAACCCCGTTTTCTTAGTAGTTTTCATCATATCCTGCTAGCAAACATTTACATTGCCCCTGACACGCCCACTTCTGACATCCGAATGTTTTCCGACTCTTTCTCAACACAATTCGCGACAGGCTTAGACCAGTCACTGTGTTTTGTGGCTGGTGATTTTAATCGTTTCGATATTTCTTTCTTAAGCACTTTAGGTTTGGTTAATCTTGTGCACTTTTCCACTCGTTTGGAGGCCCAGCTTGATGGCATTTTTGTAAATATCCCAGATGTCTTCTTTATGGAAAAACGAGCCTCTATTAGCACGTCCAACCACTGTACAGTTCTTTTCACCCAAAAATCTATGGTAAAATTTTTCATCGTAAACAAGCAGAGGTAGCATCCCCAACAATACGAAGGAGGAATTTTACACATGATAACTTATCTCGACTCCAAGATATGATCTCTTCAACCGATTTTTCTGTCTTCTTCACTTCAAATAATTCTTCCAGATATGAACATCTCACCGGACACCTTAATTTCTGTCTTGATTTGTGTTGCCCGACCGAGACAATATATATCCGCACCGACAGATTCTCATCGCCTCTCCTAAAACGCCTTCGACGTAATAAGGAGAAGGCATATACGAATGGCAGGCGCTACGACGTTAAACGACTCTCGATTATCATCAAGGCAGAGATTCAGCGTTTGAATCGGATGTACGTTGAAACCATCCTGGGCAACCAGAGCTGTCGCGAGATGTGGTCGGCATTGAAGCAACTCTATGGCACATGTGGGAGCTCCTGTCTTGACGTGAAAGAATTAAACCGACAATTTTCTGTCTCCCCTGGGTCCAATTCTCTACCGTCCGTTTTCAATTCTTCAGAAATCACCAACCCTGTTTCTCTGACCGAGGTTCTCAAAGTTTTGAAGCAATTTAAGTCAAACAAGGTCCACGGACCGGGCTCATTAGTCCCTATTTTATTAAAAATCTGTGCCGAACACCTTGCAACACCCGTCGCTGAGTTGTTTAATTTGTGTATATCCTCTGGAACAACCACTGATTGCTGAAGGGCTGCCCGGATAAGACCCATTCCCAAGAAGGGTTCTTCAAAATATCGACCGATTGCATATACCTCAGCCCTGTTGAAGGTCATTGAGAGTGCTGTTGAACCGTTTGACTACCCTCTCTGATGTTTTTGATTCTCTTCAGTTTGCTTATAAGAAAGCCCTTTCGACTGTTGTCGCTGTGGCGTATATTGTCCATTCTGTGGCCTCAGTTCTTGATACAAGTGCAGGAACTGTTCGCCCTATTTTTGTTGCCTACGCCAGCGTCTTTGTTTCGCTTGACCGTCGCATTCTCATTCAGTCTTGCTGACTTCGGCTTAGGACCCGATGTATTGAACGTTATTGGCAACTACTTATATTCTACGACACAATTTACCCCATGCAAGGTAAAATTTCGTCCTCTTCTTCTGTTAACTCTGGTATCTTCCAGGGCGCCACTTTGTCTCCCTGTACATAAACCACCTGCCTGTCCCCACCAACTTTATTGCCTGTAAGTATGCCGATGATGTGATGATTGGGTGCACTTCCAATACTGATTCTTCTTTCCACCAACTTCAAAGCATTCTGGATGACGTGTTTAGTTGGTCTTTACCCCGATCACTGTTGCTTAATGTTTCCAAATGTGTCGACGTTCCCTACAGCCTTAAATCTGGCTCCCACTATCAAACTAACTTTAATAATTTACCGGATCTAGCAGTTAACAGTCACAGCATTCCCAAAGTTGACTCTGTTAAATACCTCGGAGTCTTTTTATCCCACAACCTCTCTTGGACCTTACATGTAGAGAACGTTTACAACAAGGTTCGTAAACTCTCTTTTTATGCTTTCAAGCTTAGGAAGCCTGCTGTTCCCCCAAACGTAATTTTAAAATTCTTGGTAGCATGCATCCTCCCTCATTGGCTCTACTGTTCCCCTGCATTTTCTCCCAGCGTAAAACAAAAAGATTTCTTATTAATTTACAGGTCTGGTACACTACTTTCTCGATGTAGCGGCATGGCCAGAGAAGTTCTGGTTGTGTGCAAACATATCGACGCATGTGAAAGAATAGCTGATCGAATCTTGAACAACGAAGATCACTGCTTGCACAAAGAACTTACTAAATCCATGTTCAAACCCCGTACCCGCTCTCATTATAGGCTGCTTCCCGCACGCACCGCCGCATACAGAAACAGCATCCTCCCTTTTCTTTCTCGCTTTCTGATAAATCGGGCACCTGTTATTACAGGTTTGGTTGAACACCTCATGAGTTAGTTTATTTACTCATTTTTTTAAACATCGCTATCGTCTTCCTGCGTTCAGTTTTCTGTCTATTTTTTTAATTTTTTTAAAATTAACCTATTCACACTCGGAGGCCATTCACCTCAGCTTCACTGTAGTATCGTAAAAAATCGCTGAAAATTCACCCTACGGGTGCATAAAGCTTACTTTGACTTGACTTGAAAAGTGCAGTCTTCGACACCACGTACAATCTTCCTTTATCACAGGACCAAGTAACAATTTCCTGC
>UZAN01042924.1:0-14082 GCA_900618425.1 Echinostoma caproni
TGGCATTGTAAACGGCAAGTTTTTATCTCTTCTGGTACAATAGCCTAACAGGTAATTAGCTTAATAACATCCTCAAACCCGAAAAATATTTGCGAAAAGTATCATAGTTAAAACAACACACCTCATTCACGTTAAATTTACAAAGTATTCGTCATCGTAGAGCTGTTTTTACGGTTTTACTTCAGTGTAATACTTGTGTGTGAAGAGTATTCCCTTTAAGCTAATTACTGTTCTGTGGTTACACAGGTTTATTGCTATAGTTATATGGTTACCCTGTGTATTCATTTATACGTTTAATAAGGTTGTTAATTGACCGGATTATTTGGTTGTCTCTCGACAGCGTTGATCGCCCTCACAGGAGTGTAGACTCATGTCATCAATCACTCTTGCTTTCAGATATCAGGACTTGTCTAACAATCAAAATGTTGTTTCCCTTCAATGCTCCTCGATTCACATTCGAAAAACAGGTGACCGCATGCTGATTTATTCTGAGTTTATTTGTTAACTACCCAGATAGCACGTCTTCGGCTAATGGCTTGCCATTATCCGGCTACATTTCAGCTACGTTTTTGAAAATTCTGTTTTATGATTTTCGTCTTTTCTGGTCTCTGATCCCTTATAAACCCCATATTTTATCGCGGTATTCCTATCCCGCAATGGGCTTGAGCACATGTTTTGTAATGACTGAAGCGCATTTTATTGACCAATTATTTATTTATCCTCCCTCACCTTTACTGTAACATGTTAATCTTAATTAGAAGGTAACTTCGAAAAATCTTCTACTGTAATCAGGGACTTTCGTGCAGATAATTGGGCGTAATATAGAAGAACATTTATTCGCTTATATATTTTATAAAAGCAAAAAGTACATAAAATTTGCTGTGTTATACTTTCCTGCAGCAATTTTCCGATGGTGATTCTGTCCACCATATTTTTGAACCACCTGCGTATTTCTCGTTCAACACAACTTCTTGAAACGTCGATAGATTTGGGGTTCGTCAGAATAGCATCTAGTAAAGTAGTGTATATCTTATAATAATTACTTACCGATAATAAACAAATGATCGGAAGCTTGCATTTTCTCATGTTTTCTGGTGTAATTCATTAGCACAGCTAACGAATCATGGAGTACCGTAGGACATGGCACATTTCACAATGTGTGCCACGTCTTTCCCACCCATTTGCAAGAATCGATTCACCTAAGCACTCAATAGAAAACATAACTTAACCCTACAAATTTGTCATCTGAAAAATTTCGTTCCAATTCTTCCAGTTGCTCCACAATGAATTCACAGTAAAGGAAATGGGCTGCATTTATAAAAGAAAACGTATTACGAATAAAATAGATGTTTCACAATTAATCAACCTATTGATCTTGGACACCTTTTTCTGTGTTCATAAAGGCTTGCCCCACCACAACCAGGTTACTTAACTTGTTGCATCCGTTGCGAAAAAATGTCCAGCGAGATATGAATGACATTTTAGGCAGCTGACTAAAATGACATGTCTTTTGTATGACTTCTGAAATAATTCTCGGAAAAAAAGATAACTGAACCAAAAACAATAACAATGAAATAAATGTATCACAAAATTCTATTTACTATCCGATGGACGTTAAGAGATAAGAACTCATGCACACCAGCAGCCAACGATAAGCCAGCACAATATAAGAGTCACTCGAAGTATGGTATCCCATCGTAAACTAAAGCGAAAATCGGTGAACTGTGACTCCAAAAATACGAGCACCTTGATTGACTTAAGAATGAAAATGAGTCTTCAAACCGAAAACAAACATAATAAATACATTTTAAATGTACACTACTGTTTGTTAACAAACGTAGCTGATGTAGCTCATAACTAGCTCGTTGTAACCGATGGATGCGCTACTTTGTGCCACCTGGGCAGTCTTTCTCCTGAACTGCTAGTGATCACCGTTTTAGGCGCACGCTGTGAATTGGCGGAAGGAAATAATTGGATTACAGGACCGATTCTATGTAGCGCACTGCCTCGAATGAAGAATGAGGCAGATCGAGATAATGCAAATCGAACTGTGGGGATTTCTAGTGTAATGAACCAGCAATGGACAGTTTTTCGTTTTTTTTTCAAGGAGGAAAACACAAAGGCCTGATAACATCAGAATGTGAGTAGCGGATGACAGTCACATTCTGTCACATACTGTGCTACTTCTGATGCTGAGAAATCTGGGGCGATATAATAGATTGGTTATTAATATGCTAGATACATGCTAGTCTAATGTACAGATTGGCGCATTGGGCCACACGGACGTGCTGGATAAATGAGTTACCGTATTTCGGTTTCTATCCTCGATCTGTGCGGCCTGTTTAGCACGCAAGTGCTTATGTATGGGCACAGCAGTTAACTCTAACATTTTGTCAAATAGAAGCTGTGTCTTGGTACCGATCGTCGACAAAAATTCATCTGTGATCGATGCCTCGCACAGCATGCCCGTTTCTTCAATCAAAAATGAGAACATCCACAATAGGAAAAAATGGATGGAATGTGTGAGGTTTGTTGTCAGTGTCNAAAACAACGTTTTTTGGACAACTGAGTTGCGTGATTTGGGTTTGGTTACGGGTTAAGGACAAGTTAGTTGATAACATTTTCTTTGAAAGTGAACTGGATTAAACATTATGGTGAGCGGGGAGGGAGAGAGTAAAGGAAGGTCATGTCACACACGCACACACCACGGCATCGAGCGTGATGTAATCGTTACCACATCAACAACAGTTGCATTGTCCACGTTTTGGCACACAATTGCAGTTCAAAGCCGTAAATTAGAAGTAAATATTATTTATCGCTTTAAACCGCAATTGTGTCCAAAACATTTGTGACACAACTATAATAGTTGCCTTGGTAGTGATTGCATAATAAATTATAGCTGCATTATAATGGTGTATTATGCGTATTGACACAGTTTTCTACCAATCCATATTTTTACCTGATATGAAAAACACTCAGCGATCGAGTAGCCGATTGAAATGTAATAAACTTGGAGCATAATATAGAAATAAGGCTACGAAAACGAAAGTTTTACCTTCAGTTATCTGATTGCTTTATTCTCCTTTATGAGAAGTATGCAGCTCAGCTACCAACGGGATCAAAATCACTTTGGGGAAGAGAATGCGAAATGAGATTGAATACTTACTGTAGTTAGCACTCGGACTAGTAGTTCCTATACGTATCGAAATCCGCGCAGTAATAGTTCAATCCAGAACTAGGACTCTGAATGAAATCAGGACACAGAACTCGGAGGTATAATATTTCGATCATTGTAGCACAGGACACCATCGTACGTAACAGAAATTTCCTCACGACATTTATAGAATTCCGGGACTCGATGCCTAATATCACCTCGACAACCTCGACGGACACAGGAAATGATAGCGTGATAATACTTCCTGGTCTCGTGAATTAAATCAAATCAGCTTATCGGGTGCGGTCGAGCGAGTAAACGATCAGCCGTGGAAGCCTCATCTGAAATACCATAGCGTGATAGATAGTCTGCATGTGGAATGAACTGCGCGCTGTGATGATGAAGGTCGTAGGAATAGGCAGGCAACGCAATACTCCATCGGTGTACCATGGCTGCAGATGACTTCTCCAGGGAACGTTCGGGGTTATAAATGAAATGCAGGGTTTCATGATCACTCAAAATAGTGAAATGAGTACTGTTGTGTCCCAAATTTAGTAGGCAAATGAGCATACAACGAATGAAGCAGTAAGTGTATTGCAAACAGCAAACAAGTAGCCGGTAGACAAACCGGGGGACAAGTAGGAACGACCAGTGTGTAGCAAGGCAGGCAGACAGGCCAACTCCGGCTCACACGTTTCAGTACATGCGAATGCCATCAAGCCAGTATTCAAACATTCAGTCAATCGATCAACCGATCGATCGATCAATCAATTTGACCACGAGTATCTATGATCACAAATCAGTCAACTGTTAGCCATAATAAGTACTATAAAGATACTTGTGCATATGCGTCAACGCCCAATATACAGCTGGAGCTTCTCGTTGAGTTTGGGAATACCCACTTTCGACAGCCGTGAGTCTGCGTGAGATGCACAGCACCGGATGACCATTCTGCTCTAAAACAGCGTCCGTGATAACGGTGGAATGTAATCGTGGGGAAAAAGGACGTGACCAGCACTGGTAGATAAGAAGGAAAGTAACCTCCTAAAGGCACGTCCACTGAAATGTTTGCTGTGACTGTAAATCGAACAATGGAGCAGCTTGGGTTGAAAAGTTAGGAATAAACTTGGAACATTATTGTAAAGAATCAATCAAAGAACAAAGTTCATGGAATGAATTGGGAGATGGAGCGTTGGTCAACGTAGAAAATCGATCACGGTCAGGACGGGATCCAGATTCATCAACCAAATAACCTAAGCAAGAAAGTTTAGTCGCCGCAAAGGCACATTTATCAGGGTTAATAGAAACATTATGAGAACGAAATCTTTCAGGCAAAGCACACAAGTGTTCTTCATGTAACCGTCTGTCAGCAACATGAACAGTAATATCGTCCTGATAAGCACACACACTTTGTGAACCTGAAATGATGGAATTAATAGTAGTCTGAAAAATAGAAGGGAACACACCAAGTCCAAACGGTAGAAAATTGTGACGAAATAAACCCAAAAGTGTGTTAATAGTCGTGAGTTCACGAAAATTTTCATCAAGAGGAATTCGAAGAAATGCATCTTTCAAGTCTAGACTAGAGAAAAATTTGGATCCATGAAGTTGGTGCAGAATCTCTTCTGGTTCGACGGTGGCACAACTAGACTGTTTTAGCTGTTCGTTCACGATAACTCGATAATCCCCACATATCCTAGCAGTCTTCCCGTCACGTTTTAGTGGAGTAACAATGGGCGTGGCCCAAGCCGAAGAATCTGCGGTTGTCAGAACTCCCTTGCTTACCATTTCATCTAACGCGTTTTTACGGGCTCACGAAGCCCAAGTGGGATAATCTGACGTTTCATAAACACCAGAGGGCAGGTCGCTTCTAGACTCACAGGAGTCATTTTGATACCATCCTTTACCTTGGAACATTCAAGTGCTAAGTGAAGAAGTAGTGATTGATGAGAGTCAGACATAAATGAAAACGACAGATGCATATGATTCATGTAATTCAAATCAATCATAGAAATATTTGAATCAATAACCAAATCGGGCAGTGAAATGTTTACGATTTATCGTCTGTAAGAAGCAATTCGCTTGATCCTAAGACGGGTAAAGAATGACCGGTGATTCCATTAACTGAAGTGTCGGTTGGAGAAAGTACAACTGGAGAGTTTAACTAATGAAATACCTTGTTGGAAATGAAAGAATCAACACTGTGGGTGTCCGCGATGAATGTACGGCGAATGGAGTCATGAATGATGATGTTGCGAATAATGTGACGAGAGGGACGCGATTTGGCACTGCCTAGAGTTAAGGACTGTAAATCAAACAGTAAATATTTAGGGGAATGAACAATTATACGTTTTGTAAAAAATAACTTCGCACTTTTACAGACAGATTGAATATGGTCAAGGTTACGGCAATTGTGACACTTGTCATTTTGAAACCTCAGGTTTCTACAATAATATATGATCACAAGGTGGCAACCAAAGTCATGATTTACAAAATAAACCGGGGTGGGGGAGGGGGGTTACAGGGTTGTAATCACTTGTCTAAGCAGATTACGTAACACGGTCATTCAATCAAAGGATGACTGAACGACAGAACGGATACCCAGTCAAGTTCATCAAAGAATATATGAAAACGAAAAGACAAAAGAACCAACTGTACACCGTACCTAAGAAACGATTATTTATCAATCTGCCTTTTGTCAACGATGGTATTGATGAACTCTTCGAAAGGTGACTCTCAAGAGCATTAAACTCTACTTTTAACGCGGCTGAACTGAAAATATTCCACTCATCCTATCCGGTCATTGCTCAGAGACTCAAAGATCAACTGCCACTGTCCACCATTTCTGTATGTCTATCAATTCACTTGCTCCTGTGGAGCCAGCTATATCGGTCGTGCCAGTCGGCAGTTGAATAAACGGATTCAAGAGCATCACCCGACCTGGCTGAGAAAAGGACTATCAAACGCCATTCGTCGCTCAATTGTGGAACATCTTATCAACACGGGGTAGATGTTGAAAAGTCATTTAAGGTCATTTACAGAACCCCGATTGATTTGACAAAACAATTGCGGCAGACTATGCTTTGCACAGCCGAGGCGGTAGCGATTCGTATCCACCACCCCTAACTGCGCAAACAAAAACGGATCGTTCACGTATTGAGTATGCCATGGCCCGACAACATGACGTAATTGACCTTTGTTCAGAAAATCAAACGATGATTGAATGACCGTGTTACGTAATCTGCTTAGACAAGTGATTACAACCCTGTAACCCGCCTCCCCCACTCCGGTTTATTTTGTAAATCATGACTTTGGTTGCCACCTTGTGATCATATATTAATGTAGAACCTTGAGAATGAGTAATCGAAAAGAATTCTTCGCTTCACTGGTCTTTTCAATGATCTATGGGGATATTTCAAGGCATTATGAAATCTACAGGATAGCCGCGAATGTCTTTGACCGCAAGACTTGCACGCGTGCCAGCGTTGGATCCGTTGGTCACCGTGGGTTGGAGAACTGGTGTTGCTTGGTGCTTTCGAGCCCTTTCCGAAAAACCGCTTTCGTCGGGATGGTGACT
The DNA here is from genome assembly GCA_900618425.1 of Echinostoma caproni. Lineage (NCBI taxonomy): Eukaryota > Metazoa > Platyhelminthes > Trematoda > Plagiorchiida > Echinostomatidae > Echinostoma > Echinostoma caproni. Next base: position 6,732 of record UZAN01042924.1, read on the forward strand.
GTTTGGAATTGCTGGCACCGAACAACAAATTGGGTTCGTCACAAATAATGGCACGGACGTCTTGGTACTGTTCACAGACTGCCTTAGCCGACTGAAATGTGCAATCGTGCATGAGCAAGAGCTTTTGCCGTAATTCCGGGCAATTAATACCAGCTACTAATCGATCAAGTAGCCGGATTTGCAATTGATCTCCGGAACTGCAACGAGATGCTTGAGTCTGAAGCTGAAGAATAAAGTCACTTGCAGGTTGGCTTGCATCACGTGTGAGCGAATGAAATTTGGCTCGTTCAGCGGCTTAGAAATTAGCCGGCTGTAGATGCTTCAGCAGAAAAGTTTTCCGAGATTCATACTACAACGAGATAAGAGCGACAGGAGATACCAAATTCTTCAACAATGAGTATGCATCCTTTCCGATGACCGTTAGGAAATTATCCGGTTTGCGTTCTCCATCAAGTCCTTTCCACGTAATTCACCAAATCTCGAATTGTTCAAGATAATCTTCGACTTCACGCGCACTAACATGTATGTTCAGGTTCTCCAAATTATAGGGCTCAATTGGTTCAAAACGACCGCGACGCCAGTTGTAGTTAGCACTCGGACTAGTAGTTCGTACACGTATCGGATTCCACGCAGTAATAGTCCAACCCAGAACTAGGACTCTGAATGAAATCACGAAACAGAACTGAACAACGGATTCGAACTTTCCTAGGCGGAAATTCGGAATGTGCAAGGATATCGTGTTCAATAAAACAAAGGAGCTCATAGTTCATGAACAGTCACCAAAGCCATATAACAAAATTAACCATTTGTTACCCCACTAGTGACAAGAAATGAGGGTGAGACTTTGCCATAGGCCCTACCACTCCCCGAAGTCCGATGATAGTTTAGATATTGGGATGCTATCTCACAACTTGTGAAAGCGATGTGATCTCTAATTTTCCGTGATTCTCAATATCTCGGTAAATACCGGAAACAAAAACCGATTAGTCAACGGAAAATGTATTGTTCCTTTAAAGGTACCGAAATTTTGACCTGAGTACGCTCAAGAGTGTCTGAAAGCGAAGAGCATATCAGGTGAATGTGTAGCACTGAATTCACGCACGTTTAAAGTGAATTTACTTCGCCGGAGGTGGCAGTGACAAAAAAAGAAAAACCTAGCTAAAGAAGTGGCGGAATCTCTGCTACAAAGAAGGAGAATGAACAAGCNGCCTGAAACCAAGAGAAAGCATACATGTGGAACAAACATGCAGACCAAAAATGGTTACAACCCTCGAGCATTTTACACTTTAGTGTCTGCAGCCACTACCGTACAGTGCTTTTGGAAGCAGGACACACTTTCTGGTTATTCCGTATCTCCACAAACAGTCCCACAGTGCGAGGCGATCGTCGAAGTCGAAGACCAAAAAACGCGACCATAGATTGTCGCCTGTAGGTGTGGCGGTATTCTAGTAGCTGAAGGAGAGTAAAGATTTAATGTAGGCAACCGAAGCATGCACGAAACTCGACCCGCTCTTCACGAAGTAGTCTTCCACGAAATGAACTTAGTCTGCCTGATAGTCTGCCTAGCTTTGACGCTTTAGCATTGAGAGGTATGCCATATGGTTGGAACGGGCGTTGCGACAGCCCTTCTGTTAGATGGGTGTCGCAATCGATTCCCCTATATATGAGGTACAGTTTTTTCTCCCAGATCTTCGAAGCAGTCTAGTAAGCTCTCTTATGAGAGCTTATCCAATATACTTAAAGAGGGCCGGCGTCGAGTTGTCTGATCCAAGGGCCTTGTAGCGTTTCACAATTTGAAGTTCTTCTCGGATCTCCAGGGATAGTAACCAGGGGTACGCTTTCAGGAGAACTACTTAGAGTATACAACAGGGGAGACTGGTTAAACTGCGACTTTAAGTGCTCTTCTCAGCGTCCTAAGCATCGCTGAAAACTATTTATTGGCATCCTATCTACTTCGCAAATTGCTTCACCAACGCAGTCTTTTGGGGTCCATAGCACAGACAAGTTGGAACAGCTTCGGGTGCTTCCACACCTAGCCGCTGATTCCACCCTCTTTGCACGTAGCGTCCACCAGGCATCTCGGTCGTCTCAATGTGAGTTAGAGCGTTAAGGAGGGGTGCTGCTCATTATAATCGCTGTCAGCCGGGAGGAGGATAACGGAGAGATACAACATTAACCTACTTCAGTGGAACCATTCGAAATAGAACACGTCGTGTAAAAAGTGTGTCTTATTTGAGAGGTATGGTAGGGTAAGTGGAAGGGTTGCGTGAAGTTTTTGAAAGGATTGAGCTTTGTGTAGGTTTGAAAGTCCGAGACTTTCGTGAATGTATGCTTCCACGGTTAGATTGTGGTTGTGGCACTATCCGGGTATAGCTTTTACTTTGTGGGCCCTTCTCGGAGCAATATGGCGGAGTTAAGCAGGGAGTCCACGTTCCTCTGGGAGCCGATGACTGACAGATACGTTCATGCTCCTTCCGGTAATGGTCAACTATTCATGATGCCCAGATTTCCCTTGGGCCTTCGCACTTGCCAGTGATTGTCATGCTGGTTGACTCCAAAGGTGGACTTTAGGAACTTGTCCGGGGTCGCTCCGAGGTTTGGGGCCTCTAAGAGCTTCTCAAGCCAAGAATGGGTGTTTTGGAATCAGGGTTTTAGCCAAATTTCCTAGACTGAATACTAATACTACATCTACACGGTGGAAAGCGTCGCGAGTTTTCCCTCCCCCCACTTTAGTGTTAACATAGACACAAAAGGCACTAGGTAGGACGTCCTCATTAGAGGCCATTTGAGACGCTTAATCGTTTCGGAGCAGTTATAGAAAAGTTCGGGACGAATGGCCATTTCCGAGCTCTACGCACTCAATCCCAATAATACTGAGGCACTTGGAGGTTATAAAAAAACTGATGTAAACAAGTATTCAGCCCGTTGAAATAGCAAAGAAGTGGCTGTCTGTGAGGCATATACACCCCATTCTTGATGAATCGTACGTCCCAAATCAGTTTGTCACATCCCTAGTTTGATTGAGAAAGCAAGCCCTAAAGTGACGTTTCCTCGACTTCCGTGACGACTCCAAATTGATGTACAGAACAAAGGTTTTTGGTCATTTCTCTCTTTTACAACTTAGTAGCTCCACTGCGACCGAAAATAACACTGTTTCGTAGTTCGAAACGAAGTTGCACGCTATCGAGTATCATTTGTGCACGACGGTAAACAAAATTCCTCACAACTGCTAAAACACAACTCCAAGTCTATCCTGTTCCAAGGAATCACACTACTTCTATTGTTGTGCATACCGCCATGCCTCGAAAAATCCCTAGCCAATAAAAATGGGTGAAAACGTAACTAAGGAACACTGGGTCATCGAGTACTCTAGCATACGTATAACAAGCATTCATCCTAAACGCTACTGTTTTCTATGTTGTTGCCATAGTGTGTTATGTACGCCATAACCTAATCTGCGCTTAATCTTGAACAAGCACTTATTTGACTTGGCTTGATATCCCTTCGTGCAAGATTAACGCGTGATCTCTTTCACGTGACTAAGCATTATACGCTCACGTTCACAACATGTCCAGTGATGACACCAAGCTGAAATGTCTAAAACAATCGTTTGTGGGACCTCCAACTAAAGGAGAATTGGCCAATGTGATGCATGCAGTATAACTGAGGCAATGTCTGAAGAGGACAAATGTTACCGCGGTCAGTCTTCATTCGGGGGTCGTGAGAACAGCAAAAAACAGAGACTACTAAACTGCCTAGTTCATACAATCCAATGGGCCTGTTGTGTACATGATAATTAAAGAAACATAATGCCATTGAGAATTTCACAGATATTGTCTGACGATTACGTAACGGTCCATACAAAATTTGGTGGATTCAGAAGATGCCCTTTCGAATCACCGATAGAGAGCACCCACCGAGAATCACCATTCAAAAGAATGAACTATTGTCAACTGATTGAACACAAAACTTCTGCTTGCATATTACTGGCGAAGTACCGTTGAACTTCTCTCAACAGCTTATAGCCATTCACTTGCTTACCAATTACTTGCTAAAAAAATCACCAAGAATATTCGCAGTCGAAAACACATCGATCTTCTAACCCTATCCACATGAAGCGTTCAAGACTGGTCTCAGCCAATGTCACAGTTCAACGACAGTTATTGGCCACAGAAATAAATACACTAGAACCAGTCAATACGTACAACATAGTACAACATACCAGTTGCACACGATTTTCACTGAGGGAGATACGCTGACGTCCACTACCGATAATGCGCAGTGCGTGACAGACTGTCGCAGCATGAAGTCACATGAACTCGTGAAACACTTATCGACACACGCCAATGAAATTTCACCGGTGGCTGTCGTGGTTGGTTAGGCAAACCAATTCCATTGTGTTACATGTGTCAGCGTAAATGTAAATATGAATATAAGAGGGTAGACCTACAGACCAAATGCGAATGATATCATTATGTCTAGACGCCAATCGATGTCCAGTCAAATCCACAGTTCACAACTCGATATATAAATGGAACTATGTTTCCGCATTTAACAGTTGAACCGAAGTTCCAACGGGAACCCAGTCATACTAAACTTACCTAATTCGCATAAATTTGAAAACAATGTCTGAAACCAAAGGATTTCTAACAAAGCGCTGTATCATTCCCGGTCGACTTGAGGAGAAAATAGCCATTGTCACAGGCTCAAACTCGGGCATCGGACTGTACACGGCTGCCGAACTGGCACGACGTGGTGCCACCGTGATCATGGCGTGTCGAAGCGTAGAGCGCGCGGAAACTGCAAGGACCAAAATGCTAGCGGATTACGGTGCGGCCAACCCTGATTGGATGAAAAATGACGTAGCGGATCCGTCTGTCACTTCATCATTGAAACCTATAGAAGCCAGTCAAGTGAGCCATTCTTATTCTTCCAATCCAGACTAATGCATCGATGATTAAATTTTTGAGCACAACATGCCTCAGATTCGTTGGGCAATTTTCAGTTATACAATACTAGACTATATCAACATTGCACATGCTAGGTGAGAGAAAATAGCCAGGGTCATACCTAGTGGTTGAGTTTTCGCGGCTGAATAAAAAGAGGAATGTTCAGCAACTAATACTTTGGCAAAAGTATTCGGAATATTTCTGGTACAATTTACTGATCATTACTGGTTGATCACAATTTATTTCCTGAGTCATGTTGATATAACTTGAGGAATAAACGCGAAATTTGACAAAGGATCTCTGATCAAAATGCTAGACAGCTCTTACTTGCTATTTCAAAGTTACAGTGATAAGTACAGTTAGGTGTGATTGTGTGGTGCTTACAAAAATCTTACAAATTGCAACAAAGTTACAGGGAATGAAGATGAAATCATCGTCATGGATTGTTGTATTGGTGACCGTGTTGCGTGCGTTAAAAGCCACGTGAACTGAACTTACGAAAGAAACGGTGTGATATTCGGCGACGGGAAAATTCTAAACTCGATGGTCCTGTTGGAATCATGTCCTACTGACACCCCGCACCACATCAGGTTAGCCTTCAACCGTTAAGCCAATATGTGGTAATCCAGGCCTACGTGATAACGACTACTCTAGAGCGGCGCGTTACAGTTTCTGGACACCTGCGATCAATCAATTTGAAAGGTGACGTCATTGATGCGCGTAAGGCTTCTGACTACACGCCACAGGTAGGTTGTGCCAGCCAATCCGAGACAGTGCAGACAGAAGCAGAATTATGCAAACAATACTGCAATACGATTGGTCGAATCCTAGATAACCGATGATCTTCCTTTGTACATATTAAGTAAACGCCTTCATTTCTTCCAATAAACGAGCTACGAGCTACCATTCTTGTGGCCTTTTTCCTCGCGTCTCGTTCACATGGGATATCGCGAGTTCGTGCCATCGCTGTCCAGTGTTTCCGTAATCCAGTCCGTGATATCTGATCCTAAATTCGTGTCCTGTGATTTCTATTGTGTGGTTCATGTCCCGAATTCCGTGCGCACTACTACTACTACTACTACAATCATTACACTATGATACTATGTGATGGTATGGGGGTGTGATTTTCGTGGATGGAAAGTTTAAGCTGACTATTCTTGAAGGGAATCAAACAGCTGAATCATATGTCTAAACCTTCAACGAATTTCTTCTCCCTAGAACTCCAGAAAATGTGATACTCTATAATAGTTATGCACCTATACATAGAGCCCAGCTCACTAAAAGTGACGAGGCTAGTTTAAGCGCATGTCAGCCAATTGCGAATGGCCCTCGAATTAAAATTGCATATAATTCAGGAGTGGAATAATTTCTAAGCTCAAGCATGCTGAACCATGGAAGGAAGTATGTCTGAACGCTGTTCCGATCATCAACAATGAAGTTCGAAGTGTTCACTAAATGCTTGGATATTTTTCCCATTTTCCCCAGGAACAGTTGTATTGTAATTGGCACCATCAGGAGCACATGTTTCAGTATACATCAGGTGAGAAAAGCTGTTCACTATTCAATCAATGTGTCGTATCCACATTGTAGAAAATTGGGTTCTGGGTTCTTTGGTAAGCGAGAAACTACGGAAAAATAAGATTAGGGTAGTATTATTGAGTGCACCATAAAACCGCAAAATAATTTTGTTTGTCATGCCTCATTATCTAGTGATATAATTTTCTGGGTCAAATCAATGCATGAGTCGGGGAAGTAAAAAGATACCAGTAATGGGTCATCCTTGAAAGAGGAATAACATAGAGAATCAATCGGGCAGTGGATATCATCTGCGCAGCTCCCATAGAAGATGTACGATCCTGATTGACCATTCAGTAAATACATTAATTTACAAAATAGGTGATTGTACATCGATCAGAATATTACCTGAAGTCAGTTCTATCACAATGCTATCTTTTTGTTCCTACATCTCACCAATGATGTAAAATGAGATAGTTATACACGATTGTAGCATAATGCATAATTCCCTAATGGATGTATCAATATTCATGCACCTGCGTTTTAGCTGACCGCATATACAGACCATTGCTGCCCCCACAGGTGCATTGGTGAAAAGGGAAGTCACGTGATAAATATACATATACATACTTATTATGAAATATTCTATAAAGACAATCAAGTCATGTCTGTTAAGGTTAGTAACACCTCCGTCCCCCCAACAAAACATTGACCCAAGCAATGATTGTTCAATAGACTGGCTCTGAAAGAGCTATCTAGCCAAAAATCATCTGATATTGCGAACAAGGTTATTGTGACGAAAGTACACTTCCTGAGTACAAGTATATGAGTGAAGTGACAAAAGAATACCGGATACACATGCCCGACTAGTGGCAAGAACTACGAAA
>UZAN01042924.1:14548-26148 GCA_900618425.1 Echinostoma caproni
TAGATAGATAGATAGATAGATAGATAGATAGATAGATAGATAGATAGATACACGTACAATAGGTACACTAAATGACGCTGACTATCACAAAGTTGGAACATTACCAGTTCCCAACTGACATATTCCAGAACTTAAGATAACCTCTTCGTTATTCGTGGGTTTATTGAGCTGTACATGTATAGAATTGGGCGCAGCAATTGAAAGCACATGCAAGCAAATATACATACGTGACAACGTTATTCTTGTTTCTTCTTTCATCCCCTTCATCAACTTATAAGTCGGGTAAATCCATTATAAACCAGATTTTTCCTTACCAACAAAACATGAAGGTAAACTTAGCATCGAATATTTTCTTTGTGTAATTCTCGCGTTCCACTTATTAAAACCCTATTAAATACGCCTCATTCTAATTAATGTGCCCTGAGAAGACGATAATCATCCAGCAATCTGCAACCTTTAAAAAGTTGTTCAAAATTCGGATTTATTGAATAAACTGTCAAATCGAAAATACTCCAATGTTAGCTATTTAGGTAGTTTATCCCCGCCAATCATGATGGGAAGTGTGTTTGAACTATCACCCCATTCTGCATAGCTTATTCGATCAATGCTTTCTTTTCGGTAACTCCCTATTATTGTACACACCTCAAGCGGCATGTACTTGCATTACCATGACAGCATTTCAAAAAACCTACCTAATCAAGTATTCAGCTCAGTGAAATATCAAAAAGACGGCTGGCTGTTCGGCGTGTACCGTCTACTGCTGTTGCTTCTGGTTCCTCAACTCAGCTTGGTCTTTCCTTACTATGAATACGACTCCATTGTGGTTCACATGGCCGGTAAGCGTTACAGCTTACTAAAGCTCCATGTACTGGTCTGAACTGAATTAGGACGGCAAAACGGAATGCATGCTGAGACTGTTTTGTATAATAAAAGCTGTCGTGACTCATGGACTACCATGCTGAAAACCTGTGGTTCACGCATCAGCCCTTGGACCATCGTTGAGCTAATTAACCATCAATTCGTTTCTGTACCTGCCTCAAGCCCCCCCACCTCTTTTTCTAACCTACAATGCAATTAAATCTGTTTCTTCGGACGACAGTTTCCAAGTCTTGAGGGGAATCAAGATCAACATAGCTCGTGGCCCCGAACGACCGGCACCTCATATATCAAAAACAGGCGCGGATCAGTTTGCAACACCTATTGCTGAATCGTTCAGTAGGTGACTGTTATCAAAAGCGATTCCCCAGCCCGGACCACACCAAAGAAACGATTGTCGAAGTACCGTCCAATTGCCTGTGTTACGTTTGTATTTCAAACTGTGTAGTCTCCGACCCATAGCTGGCTAGAAAAGTACGGTAGGATAAAATTGTTATGAGTCGTTCGCAATCAATCGCGTATATTCAACAAGGAAACAACAAAAGTAACAGCCAATCAGGATCGGGCCCATGTAGGCCGGCAGTATTGACATAGACAAGTGCGTGAGGTTGATCGATCTGAATAGATATCAATCGATAACATCTGTGGAACTAGCAAATTAACTATGCGCAGGTTAGCAGAACGTACGCACTTAAGCCGCAGGCACGTATGCAACAGCCTGCAAATCCGTTTTGCTGAAAACTTTTGAAAATGTTTTGTTGCACCGCGTGATACCCCTACTTAACTCTCATGATCCCTTACAGTTTGCCTATCAATCTGATCTGGTCACATTAGACGCTACATCCATGGGCATTGGGCATTCGCTCGCTTAACATTTCTTGCTTTTGACAACGAAGTTGCTTCTCCCAACAGAAGAGTGCTTGTTGCACGTCTTTATGTGTGTGTGTTCCGATATCTGAAATGTTTAATGTTTTAATCGACAACTTTTCTTAGAAGACCCAGTCCACAGTCGTGTATTAGCACACTGCCATCTTTCCTCAACACCGTTTCCGCTGTTTTTCACGGTTCTATTTTGTCCCTTTTCCTTTATTCTGTGTAAATACACAGTCTCTCCATTCTGAGTCACTGAATTGTTTGCGAGTATACTGATGACGTTGTTATTGCTTGCACATCACCCGGTCCACACAGTTTGTGGTCTCTCCAGGAGAGCCTTGATGAGCACCACGAACGGTCTGTGTCCAGATCTCTTGCACTTAACATCAATAAGTGCATTGGCGTTCCAACCGGCCTCCAAACAGACCCTGCTATCTTTCAGTAGTAATTACTCTTCTTGACCTTATAGTGAATAAGTAAAGCTTCCCTACATCGGATTTTGTTTAATAGATCAGTATCATCTTTGCCCATAACCTGTTCTGGTCTGCTCATGTGATCAGCATCTCCACAGGATTTCGAAGGCTGAACTTTTATACATACATGCTCAGAGAATCAAAAGACTTAACCTTGTTTTCCTGATCGTTTCAATTTTCTCGATTACAGTGGCATTGATAGAGTTGTTTTGATTGGGCTTCTTCATTTCCAATCATTTTGACGCCTGTGACACATTTATTGACAAGATAACACTTGATCAAAGATACTGTCCGCACTGTGGGCCATCGCGAACTCTCTGTTGAATCCCAAAATATCAACTCCTTTATGTGACAGCTTCCATATACAAACAGAGAGCTTCCCTCACCTTGATCAGCTATTGGCTTAACGGTAGACAATTATCACCCAACTCAGGGAGAGACTCTTACAGTACATAATTTATTCTGCGTATACTGAAGTATCATAAATTTTTCCAAATGGTGTTTTTTGGATCGTAAATTATTTTCTTTATTCGCTGTGCGAGATAGTAAATTGCTGAAAATTCATCCTTAGGATGTGTAAACTGTTTCTTGACTTTACATCACTGATGCGATTAATGACGCAATTTATTCACAACTTATTCAGTGATGGCATCAAACTGAAATGCCTAAAAAAGCCGTTTTTGGGCACTGCAGCTGGTAGAGAATGTTAGTAATTACTGAAATGCATTAGCAAAATATTTTCACATTATGAAGTTCTACGGTCATAAAACGAAATCTAACAAATTTCGATGAAGACATATGCATTTTTCCTCCAAAATATTTCCTCAACAGTTAATCATTGAAAAATTGGACCTCGGATCGTTGGAATCGGTGCGAGAGTTCGCGAACCGGATTCTGAAAAAATATCCGAAAATACACTATCTCATCAATAATGCTGGTTTGGCATTGGAGGAGTTTTCCACCACAAAAGATGGATTTGAACAAACAATCGGTGTGAATCATCTGGGTCATTTTCTTCTCACCGAACTCATGCTGCCCGCATTGAAAGCTGCCGCGCCATCTCGTATCATCAATGTGGCATCAAAGTTGCATTTTTACGGACAATTGTGCAAGCCGGATTTGCAGCCAACGGAACGAAACTACACTCAGGTCTCCGCATACAGCTCTTCGAAATTGGCCAATGTGATGCATGCGGTAGAATTGAGCAAACGTCTGGAGGGGACAAATGTTACTGTGGTCAGTCTATCCCCCGGAATCGTAAAAACAGAATTGCACGAAAACTTTAAAAGCGTTACCATGGTAAGTTACAGATAACGAATTCAATTTTGTCCGCTCAAGACGCGACTAGTTCTGATCCAACCACAAGTCCCTGTTTGATTTTTTCTTCCCCGTATGACGACGGAATCCATCCTTTTCCTTTTAGAAAAGTGGCGATAAACTCAAACCTGACAACGAGAAAATATCGTCTCACAGCAAGTTTGAATAACAGCACGAACAGCAGTTATTAGATGCCAGTTAATGTGAATGCATTCGGAACAAATCAGATGAGAATATGATTGTGATCTTATTTTCATTCCAATCTGAACAGCATATAAAATGATCACAAACTCTCATTAACTGACCACCTGCCAAGCCCACTCGCGTGTTCTAGCTTTTCTCTGATGTTTGTTTTTACCACTTAACCACTACTATTTTTGGCTGTATTTCATTCAGAATCCATAAAATATAAGCCACAATTTAAGGTCGACAGATCCGGCAGACTGAACCGTTGATGGCATCGAGCTCTGTTGACCACATGTACGGACGGGTATGGGAAATCCGAGGGCTATGGTTAGGATTCCCCGTAAAAACCGTTTGCTTTCACGTGGGGACACTTAACGAATAGCGCTCATGAAGCGTACCCTTTTGCTGATAAATATCTCAGGCTGAAGAGGTTAATCAGTGAATAAGGTGACCGCTAGAGGACTGCTTAATTCATGGTCTTCGCCTAAGTGAAACGATAGGGTGAATCGCGCACTCCATCAGAACAGTCCATAAATCGACCAATGAATTGCGAACTTTAAGATTCTCTCGAAAGCCTGAGATAAGGCATATGGAGTGCGGGAACTGTCTATCCTATCTGATATTGTAAATGGGAGCTTTAGCTAAACATAGTTCGTTCTTTGATTTGTTGAGTTTCAATCATATATGCTATTGTTATTCAGCCTGTCTCAGTCCCATTGTGGTAGCTGAGAAATAATTAAAGCGGAGGTAACTAAAATTCTCATAACTCTATCAGGTGAATTCATTGGTGAATTTTATAAACTCTTCCTTTGTTCATTTTGAAACGATATGTTGTGCAATTAGACTGCTTGTTTTTTTTAAACTGGTAGATATGTGCACTACTTAGAAGTCGATATTTTCTAATGCTTATTTTCATAGCAAAACGGTTATAGTTCCTTTTTTTCTATCATTATCTAAACCCCCGTGTGATTCAACAAGCGATTGTTGCACGTTGTTCTCAAACCACTTCAAATTACCGCATGGGACGGCGCTCAGACGACCCTGTATACAGTGCTGGTTGATAAACTTACCCCTGGTGGATACTACTCAAATTGTGCACTGAAGGAGCCCAATTCAAAAGTCAACAACGAACAAGAACGCAAGTGGTTTTGGGAGAAATCATGTGAACTTGTCGGACTTGCAAATGGATAACACGTGTGCGTGTGTGCATGTCAAGACTAAGCGGTCGATATTACTGTTTGTAGGATTGCCGTTCTTCCTGCTCCTACTGTTGCATTCGCGTCGCTGGTGCTGTTTCTAATTTCTCGACAAAGCGAACTCTGATTCTCATGTAGCATGACACACACCGTGCAAAATCTATCACAAATTGATGTGCTTGTGCATTCGAAATAATAAAAATAATCTTATCATACGCCGGCATTATTCTAATATCTGCACTGATCTTAAAAACATCTAACATCAATAGTTGTGAAGGTGGTGGCGGATATGGGCAAAGTGATGATGATAAAAGCTAATTGTGTTCTTCCATGCATAAAGCTGTCGGAGTCAGCTAGGTACCTGGTTACCCCAAAAGAATTGTCTGCATCGTTTGGAGTTATTTCAACTGGTCCCATAGGCTTCAGTTTGATTCAAATCGGAAATAGGCTCGAAGAACAAATAATTCAAACCTACTGTTAACCCACAGGAATCGTGTATCCAATCTCTCTGTTGTGTCTCGCCAAAATATTACCGAACCCGGTCCCACAATGCTTGGCCCAAACATTCCAGTTAAATGACGGTTACAAACAATGAAAGCTTTTATTAATGGTACCAGCCAAACGTGGACTGAAAAGTGTGAAACGTGCGGTATATATAGAGTGAATTACTGCCCAATAATTTGTACGGAATCGGGGTTACGATGGAGCCACAAACCAATTTGACGTTCTCTTCTCGTTACTCTGCCGACTACATATGCAGGACCGTCGAGCAAACACCGGCACTTTCTCACGGTGTCGGCTGAACCCAATCCATTTCAAATGCAAATCGCGAGAACTCCTAAGGTACTGTTAGGCTTTCCCTGACACTTTCCATCAAGTTCTACCGTCGAAAATGTATTCTTTGTTGTGATCGCCTGATTAACCCCTGAAGATCAAGCGATTCGATGGTCATTATTTTAACATTGATTTCCCAATTATGGTTCAGGCTATCTCAAAAAGACAAGGTATTTTATTGTATCTACAGATTGTTTTTCGGGGACATTGGTCATTCCCTAGTTGTTGGAATTGGAACAAAGTTTCTCAAAAGCAATTTATTCATTATTTCAAAGCTTTCCTTCACTAATTCAAGCAATTTGTGCTATGAATCTGTGAGACAACCCGAATGGATCTTGTCGGCGTTAATTTACCAACGTCAGCGTCGGTTTTTGTTTAGAAAATACGCCATTTTTCGAGTATATAATTCGCTTGCGTACCGACTCCTACGTAATATAAAAAACAAGGTACCAAGTTGTGGGCAACCAACTGAAAGTGGTGAAAGGTTTTTTCTTGATGAGATTCATTGTGTGAAGATGGAACCCATTTCTTGGTCACCAACCCCGATACGGGTGTGGTTGAAAAAAAATTATAACACTTTAGTAAGCTAGTTTTCCACTACAATCTTTCTCCGCCTCTGACTATATTATTTCTTAGCATATATCAATGATCAAAGGAGCTGCAATATGCACGTGTACCGATGCCGCAAAATAGTCCAGGTGAGATCTTCCAAACCTGTGTCTTTGGTTTATCTGGTTACATCTTAGGTGAACGCGATTCACTTGTTCTAGCCTATTCACACTCAAATGGGCGTATTAATCCGACCGGAATTTCACCATAGTTCGGCTATGCTTATTGCCACTTGTTTGCATCTGAAGTGCGCATCTTATATCTGTAAAATGTATGTATTCCTCGATTATATTTCAAAGACATGAAAACAACTCGGGGTGGTAAACAAGGAATTTACATTCTTCTAAATTTTCTAAATTTTATATTTTGTGTAATGGGAAACACAAATAAACAAAGTTTGGTGAATAACTCAATGTTGACTGCGAAAAAGCCGACACTCTTGAATGGCTTAAACTAAATGAGCATGTTACTAAACAAAGAAAAAAGGAACTATTATGTTTGAAGAATTTGGAATATGATATTTGGTTTCCGTTATTTGATTCAGCACAGGCATCACACCCTGTTGATAAAATGTACGATTTTTCCATTTCAGTCATGGTTCGCGGTGTACCTCAGTAGCGAAAAATCATACTGAACATAAAGACAGCTCTACGGATAGCGTAATTTCCTTTTATAATTACTTCTTCATTCCGGAGCACCTAGGCCAGTTATTTTGGCTTGGAGTTTACCAATTTGGGAATCGCGATTGCATTTATCTGTCTCTCCCCCACCCCCCGGCAAGCACATGCCATATGTGGTGCCTTAACGACCAATCTCGCAGCAACTGCCCTAAACACACAGCACAAGGTTCCCTCACAATCCGATCCGAACAATTAGATGGCAACTTGATAAGTTCAATTTAGGGTCTTGTCAACTCAGAAACTGTCTACATCGCAGAAAACAACTTGCAATATGGTCAAAACGATTTCTATAAAAAAACCTTACGTGCGATATAACAAGTGAGATTATCTTGGAAACCTAAAACTTTTCTGAACGCGCTGCAAGCGTGTTAGCACCATAAAATCTGCATTATCAATGCGAAGAAATTCGCATCGCCCAGGGTTCCCGTGTGCAGGAGTCTAACATCATCTAGGCGCTCATATTTGATTCATCACTCAACTCATCAGGCGAGACGCGGACATCTACCTTATGTGACCAGTGAATTTAATTTCGTCTGAATACCGTGTCCACAAATAAATGTAATACGAACGTTTTGGGGGCACTCTAAGCGCATCGGATTTGAAATGGATGAATGGCTGAATGTTCCAGACTCGTTTGCTCGCAGCTGGATGGGACACGAAGTTAAGAGGGGGACGGAGCGTTGTCACCCATAAATAGGCGACCGGTTTACAGAATTGCGAGGCACCCAGTAGGTTTAGTAGCACACACGCGATCATCTTAAAATATTGATCCCCCGGCTGATGAGAGTTACATGATCTTTCTCCGAGTGTCTTGCTCATCAACCATCAGAAATTCATCAGCAAAAATAAACCGAACGCCAAACTTATTCAAGATTGACTTATTATGCGGACACACTCCAATTTCAATGGTCAATTCGGCAATGGCTGCCTGAAAGATGTCCAATTGGTGTCACCATTGTCCATTTCAATGTGGTGACTAGATCGAAGAAGTTTTAATGACATAATGACTGAAATTATGAGTTAGAATTACAAAAGAGGTGACCACATTACGATGGTGCACGTTTTATGTCCTGGACGATTTCAATGCATCTCAAATTGGTGCATTCTCTGGAAAATGCAATGCGTATAGAGGGCTTCAGCATGTGATAGAAAAAGCTATCATCAAGTTCTTTTCGGTGATACAACGAGGGGGTTTCGATCGGTTGGTAGGCAAACCTAGGCAATCCTGCGATTCTTGACTTATAGACACTCCACTCTCTTCTTGGATTCCAGATAATAGCCGAGTGTACACTGTACGTCTCAACGGTTTAGTACAGTTAAACAGCTACAGAACGAATCGTCAGTGCTTATTCATCTGATCAATGTATGAACCAACCGGTTGCAGTACATTTGAAATCAACGATGCATTCTACAAGGATCTTTCTCACTTATTCCAAACTGTTCGATCAGCGGGTGTCGTAGTAGTCACCGGAGACTTTATTGCCCAAGTGGGATTCCTGGTAGAATCAGAAAGGCTTCTTGGCGGTCCAAATCCAACCCTAGGTAATAAGACGGACAAGGGAGATCACATACTTCAACTTTGCGCGAACCACGAATTGTTTCTGTCAAGCGCCAGCTTCTCGCACAAGAAAATACAATGACTTACTTGGATATCACCAGTCTCTTCACAGTGATGGACCCAAATCGTCCATAGCGCTTTCGGTTACCGCTGGAGGGGGTAATTCAATACTACCGTTCTCACTGGTCATCACCTTTGAATACGTGCCACGTTTGTTACAAGTTGCCCCTTGGCCTGGCAAACAACCACAATAATACCACCAGCAACGGATGCCAAAGATACAATGTCAGTGATCGTTGCAAATCGGCCTTCGAAGCGGAGATCTCCGATTGTCTATCAGTTCAACCACCAGCCAAGGGACTCAATGATCAATGAAAAAAAAATCAGGGAAGCCATTTAGATATCGATAAAAACAACGGCGGACTCAAGCTCAGGCTCGAAACACAAGTGATGGATCTCATTAAACTCGGATGTTATGCTAAAGGCTCTTAAAACCACTCCTCCTTATGGCACATGCAACGCGCAAATCCCTCAAACGCCAGCTCATCAAGAGTTTGAATAATGACCGCGAGAAGTGGTGGATAGGAAAGTGTAAAGAGATAGAGAGAGCTGCGCTTATTGGTACTAGTCGCACTCTTTTCCGTCTAATTATAAATATTTGTCCCAAGAAAATAGGAATGAGATGATAAAAGAATCCGATTGCACACTGATTCGTCATCGGCAACGCTGTCTTGATCACTATTCAGCTTGGGAGCAATAACGATATATATCGTTTGCCACAGACATCTGTAACAAATCCGTCGATGATCCAAAAACTTATTTCCATGAAGAATTGGTCGTAATAACACATCGATTCCCCAAAAGTGTTGCATCCTTGGGATCTTTATAACAAGAAACAGCCATGGTTGTTCAGCTGGTACTATAGAATATCTTTAGAAATAAATAAATTTCATTAATTAGCAACACTTGGAACATCTATTTAGTTCATTCGTTCCATCCATTTAACCTACGTTTTTTTAACCGATGGACATCGGTAACAAAGTGCACTTGTAGTGACAAGGACTGCCTCCCATCCTGCATGTGCCCTTCCTCCTATGCAACGCATTGTTTTACCACACCAAGGCCACATCTTTGGTCAGCGCGTGTTTGCCTTCCACTTTCCGCACGCTCGCTCACGCTTTCGCATCTCCCTTTTTGATCTGCAGGTTATAACAATACAATCGTCCTCCGTTTCGTGAACTGTCTGATTCTGCTTTCGTACGAACGCTCATTTGTGATATAGAGGTATTAGCTCGGGGTATCGATAAGCCAGTGCCTACACACTGTATTGCTTCTCAGCTCACATCCTTTTTTTTCTAGTGATAGGTTCGCTTTTGTCCTTCTGCACTATATTTATTTCAACGCGTTCCTTCTACAGCTGTTTCAGCATACAGAGAATTAAATATTTCGCATTTAACTCACGATTGCTTGTAAGTAGTGTTGTGAGATAATTGATACTGATTGATTGATTAGAACTGATTATTCTCTAAACTTCACTTTCACGCACAGCTCTTCTAGTCAACCATAAATGTGGAAGTATTAGACCCGAGTTTCGCTCTTAGAGCTCATCAATAGTGCATATCCACCGTCTCGTCCGGGATTTAAACTCCCAACCCACTGCATGGAAGGCGTGTGTTACCACTGTGACAACCAGCTCATCTGGCCGGAACCGAATTGCTAATTCGTGTTTGTTCAGGTTATGTTGTGATGTAATGCACTGGCCTCAACAAATTCATTATACACTTTTAATGCATTGAATACACAGAGTGTACAATTCGAATAAATTGCGTCTTATTACACTCGAAGTTGTTCTATGTCGGAGATTGACAGTGCGCGAATTCCGGAAGTGCATTTCGAATACTATTCTCAATCCTACAGTCGTCTACAGAGATAGTCATTCAGTTTAATTCGGCCCGGTCGCAACGAAGGGAGAAATAGGTAACTATCTGTTAACTCCAATCGAAAGCCCCTCACCAAGTTAGGTCTTCTATGCAGGTTACCGGCGAACTAGCCACAAACGAACTAGGCTGTATTGATTATTCGCTTTAACTCACACTTACTTGTGAGCAGTGTTGTGGGATAACTGATTGATTAGAAGGTGTAGATGAAGTGTAAAGGATGGTCAATTCTAATAAATCAATGAAGAAGACTTACGACTCCTTTACGGTACATGTGTAAAACCACTATTGGAATATTGAACCGGATATGCAAGCTATTGGCTTGCGGGCGATTGTTACTCATTCGAACGAGTTCAGAAAACAGCCTCAAAGCTCGTGTCAGGTCTCTAACGCATCCCACACCATTATTGTCGCAACATACGAAACCTTTACTCTCTAAACACCAGCCGAATCAGAGCAAACCTTTCACTTCTTTACAAATGTTTCAAAGGAGATGGCCAATCAGTTTTTTGCTTGCTGTAGCTTACATACGCTTCGTGGGCACAGCAAAAGTTGCTAATCCCTCGGCCCCGTACCTGAGTCCGTCACTGGTTATTCACCAAGAGAAGTATCCCCCTATGAAATAACTTCACATAAGAGGTTGTCAATACCACTTCAAATAGCACATTTGAGCACAAGCTCGGTATCTTCTGTGATCTTATCCCCACTAACAAAAATTCCCAGTAGGCGATCCCTTTGAATTTGAGCATCTACCTTAGGTTTTCGTCACGCGAGAGTCACCGTTTAATCACCGATTAGTATTTATCGAGACGGACGTTAAGAATGCATGCCCCCCTTCTTGTTAGCACTGAAGACCACATTAGCTTACCTGCGACTTTTTAAAAAATATGTTATTTTTTATATTTCAATGAATCATAACTAAGCTTTCCTGATTACTTATAAAAAGTTGATATAGGTCGTCTTTGTTTCATTTCATGACCTTGACACTGTAACGGAACGCTGCAACCTGCACAATTTTCAGGAGCAGATCGAGTGTTTGGCATGTGTTGATTATCCGCGGG
>UZAN01042924.1:30043-44760 GCA_900618425.1 Echinostoma caproni
GTAAACAAGCCGCAAGCATCACGTTCAAGTAAATGGACACCTAAGTCCAGCAGTGTCGTACAGCGCGCGGGAATGAGGGTTACATTGGATCATCAGACCTGAAAAACCTCGTGAGTCCGGTGTCAGGCCTGAGAGTTACTAATATAGGTCAAGCCAAAGGCGGACTGTCTTGGGCAGCCAAGGACATTCCCACGGTCCACGTTATAGCAAAAAGCGAGGTGGCTCCTCGGGTATTACGCCCGAGGACTCTGATGCTATAGATGGATCATTGCCACTAGCTTTAAGAGCAGAAATTATCACAGTGTGGTACACAAATGCTTGTAGTATCAGTGGAAAGTGGGGAGAATTAGGAGCACGCACCCGGGGATCACACATAGTCAGTATTACTGAATCATGGCTGAAACAGGAGCAACCTTTGCTCATTTAAGCGGGTATACAAGCTATAGGCAGGACAGAACTGACNTGGATCATTGCCACTAGCTTTAAGAGCAGAAATTATCACAGTGTGGTACACAAATGCTTGTAGTATCAGTGGAAAGTGGGGAGAATTAGGAGCCCGCTTTCGGGGATCAGACAGAGTCAGTATCACTTAATCATGGCTGAAAAAGGAGCAACCTGTTGCCCGTTTAAACGGATATAAAAGCTATAGGTAGGACAACACTGACGGCAGATATGGGGGCGGAGTATTACTACTCGTCAAGACTGCCCTTAACCAAAGGGAAATGCAGCTGGAGTTAGCTGCTCCAAATATCCAAGCCACAGGATACTGTATTCAACTGGGGGCGGAAGCAAGTGGGCGTAGCATGCATATATAGAGCCCCTAATACGACGCCAGAGGAAGATACAGAGCTGCTTATGATCCTACAACAAACACCAGCGCTTTGTTATCACTGGAGACTTCAATTTTTCGGAGGTAGCATGGTCAACGAGGTATGCATCTAAGGGATCCCCAGGGGCTGCGTTCTTACATTTGCTACAAGAAACAGCACGGACACAGCATAGGACAGGAGCAACAAGATATCGAGAACAACAGAGACCCTCGTTACTATATCTAGTTGTCACAAGGTACTGTTCGGACATAACTAGTCTAAGCACGGGAGAACAGTTAGGCAAGTGGCCACAGTTATTCGCTTTAGACTAATGGTTAGCTATCGTAGGCACGGACCCACTATCACGAGTCTCTATGGTCGTATAAACGTCACAGAATTGGTACAAACTGCAAATACCATCAGCGGGAACCAGACGTCCCCGGAGTGTACCGTACAAGATAGATGAAACGTAGTTAAAGGAGGGCTAACTAGCCTCATGGAAAGATTCGCGCCACTGAGGGAAGGACAAACCAGACATAGAACAATGTAGTGGAAACCCGGGATCGAGGGGGCGCTGAAAATTCGCCAAAAATACTGGGGTCGCTTTAAGCTTTACGGTACTCAGCAAGCGTGTAGAGACTACAAGCAAGCGCGCAACAGATGTCAAGATCTCCAAAGGCGTGCCTAATATGACTTCGAGACTAGCTTAGCGCTAGGAGTCAAGAAGAACCCGAAAAGCGTCTACGCGGACGTGCAAGCCAACGCATACGGGAGAGTGTAGGAGCACTAGCTTCGCTCGATGGAAGCATAGCTACGTGTAACCGCGATAAAGCGGAAACACTACTTAAGTTCTTCAAAATCGTTTTATAGGACTCCAGTCAGCTTGGATATCCCGGGTTTAGTGAGATCACCTACGTCAGAGTTTTCCAAAATTACCATTTGTGAAACAGATGTACATCGAGAACTCCTGATGCTGAACAAGTACAAATTAGCAGGTCCGGTTGGATTCCATCCAACCATAGTGCAGCCGCTGACCGAGTGCTATCCGGGCGGCTGACTGTACTTTTTAGGGAATCAGTGCAAACTGCTATGCTACCCCAGGACTGACGTACAGTTACTGTAGTAGCAACGCACAAGACTGGGCCGAAACACAAAGTAGAAAACTATAGACCCGTTAGCCTAACATCAGTGCTGTGTAAATGCCTGGAGCGACTGATCAGAAGGCAGATTTACCTACATCTGACTAGCAATCGACTCCCGATACCAGCACAGCGTGGTTTTGTGCAACGGAGATCATCTCTAACGAATCTGCGCGTGTTCCTAGATGAAGTCACTCAACGTATGGATGAGGAGAAAAATGTAGAAGTCTGCTACTTAGACTTCTGTAAAGCATTTGACTCTGTCAGCCATAGATTGTTGGACTTCAAAGTTCGGAGACTATGCGTAACACGTAGAGCCAGGGACTATATTGTAGCCTTTTTGAGTAATCGCACCTTCCGGGTCAAGGTGGGTGACTATATTTCTAACCATGAGATGGTTTCAAGTGGAGTTCTTCGGGGTTTAATGCTAGGCCCATTACTTTTTCTCATCTTCATCAGTGATCTGGCACAGTATCTTCAAAATCCGTGTTTCATGTTTGCTGATGATGTCAAACCTGCAAAGGTAGCCCATCGTTGGTTGATCAAGTGGGACCGACATTTGTATCTAAGCAAGTGTCAGCTCTTAGCAACGAGAGTTGATGTATACTGGAATAATGGTGCTCCCATGCAGCAGGTCCCGCAGATAAAGGATCTAGGGGTTCTTATGACCCAAAATTTTAAACCCTCAACACAGTGCAAATCAGGCTAGAGGGCAGCTATTCAGGCTGTGTGCCACCGTGATATGCACAAAGCCTGAGGTTTTCGTCCAACTGTATAAGTCGATTGATCGCCCGCACATGTAGTATTGCGTGCAGGCATGGGCACCATATTACAGGAGGGATGTGACATTTTTAGAAAGATTGCAACGCCTAGCCACCCGAGTGGTAACTGGGCAAAAGTAGAAAATCCATAGGCAGTGGTTATGATATCTTAATCTCTTTTGGCTGGAGAGTAGACGAGTAAGAGGAAATCTGATAGAGACTTTTGTAATTGTGCCAGGTCAATCGGGACTCAACCTAGGTGATTTGTTTACAATTTCTCATGCTCAAAACACGTCAGGTGACGGCTATAAGCTGCAACACAGGGTCAAGTGCGCCAATGTTAACGCCTTCAAGGTGTCCCTGGACGAATGTTAGTAGGCAACTTTCCCCGAAGTTATTAGATATAGAACATCAATAATAAATTCCACATTGTCCGAAATTTTGTGAAATTGAGTAAACTCGGGCTTTATGTTGGAATTGTTCTCAAACTGACTGTCCTGTCACATGTGATCTGTGTATACGAACGCATGTGTACCTGAGGTCTCTAACCAATAAGACGAGGAGATATCCTTGCTTGTTTTCCTCCCTTTCAGCATATCCCCAAGGTGCCAAAAATCTAGGAAACGGGCTCAATTGAGATCACAAATACCAACTCAATTGTACTCAGTGATGGAAGCTAATCCCATCCTTCGACAACACACCGAACTGGACGCTCGATTGGTTTGAGCCAAATTCGTTCTGTGCAAACTGATTAGAAGTGAACAGAACATTGTTGTGAGGGTTTGAACTCGTGCAGCATAATGAATCCCAGGCTCCTAACTTCTCTCTTTTGGGCTGGATTTCATTCTGTATGTCAAATTCAGCTTCTGTTGTTAGAAGCTGACATGTGGCTAGGTTGAGAGGAAGATCCCACCTTTCGGACCACCGTATAACCGCCTGCAGGTCTAGATATACATTCGCTCCAGCCACCTTGAAGTCGTCCGCGAACATGAAGCACGGGTTGTTGATTCCCCGTGGCAGATCATTGAAGAACAATAGAAATAGTATTGGGCCTAGCACAGAACCCTGAAAGACACCGCTAGTCATGTTTGCCGGCACAGATAAATGCGTGTCAACATTGACCTGAAATGTGCGTTTAGTTACAAAGCTTTTTGCCACGAAGCAGTATATCCACTTTCTAACTTCCCCAATTCCCAAGAATTGCATTTTCTGGTCTAACCCCTGATGACTTCCAGAGTTCAAGGCTTTGACAAAGTTCAGGTAACAGACCTAGACATGCTGTCCCTCGTCTAAGCGTCGTGTGACTTCATCGAGGAATATAACCTCTGTGAACCGTTAAAGAGTTCAAAACTTGGGAAAGTAGGTACTAAACGGTAAAGAGCAGGAGATTAGATCGATGAAACTCAGGGAATCAGGGGCTAGGCAACTTTGCTCGACTAAGCACGCCGCGACGGAAAACCAAACCCTACCCATTGGACTGACGCCGGAAGTGACTCAACCACCGATTGAAATAATGTGCCGCCACACGTCGATAGACCTGCCCAAGGTGTAGCTGTCATCATTTGACGAGAACCCCAGCAACTATTGGATATTTCTTAGAGAATTTGATAATCTCGTTGAGTGTCAAGTCCCCGATCCAGGGTGGAAATTTGTGTATCTAAAGCATTACTGCCGCGGAAAAACCCGAGACGCTATCGAAGAATGTGTAATGCTGCCAAACGAAATTAGGTATAACCGAACAAGGGACATTCTGAAGGAACTGTTTGGCCAACCGTTCCACGTGGCACGGACGCTCATAGACGGGGTGCTAGCCGTGGCCCGTAAAGCGAGAAATGAGCCCGAATCGTTGATGAGACTGGTAATGAAGATGCAAAACCTTTTCATTGCCCTAACTCAAATGAACAACTAAGGTGATTTGAACGCACTACACACCCTAGAGGCAACAGCACGATGCCTGCCGGCTGAAATACAGCAGCAATAGGCGGAGGAGGCGGTGATTATTGGTCGTTTAGGGAGAGAACCGAACTTCAACGAGCTAACGCAATTCATCCGAAACCGTGCCAAGGTCACTAGCAGTCACTTCGGACAACTCGACAGCATGAGTAGACGGGAAGAGAGACATCACACCAAAGAACGAACCTGCGAGATCCCAAGAAGTTCTAGGAACGCTAACAATTATGCGACAGCAGGGGAACGTGGCTCGCCCAGATGTCCCCTGTGTCGTTTGAATCACGAGCTGTCCGCGTGCGGGAAATTTGTGCAACTAGAAGTTCCGGACCGTTGGGCAGCAGCCAAGAAGCACGGGGCTTACTTTATCTGTTTGAACGGCTCACATCGTGCGGCCGCTTGTGGCAACCGTAGCAGATGCAGGGAAACGGGGTGTCAAGGAAGCCAACATACTCTCTTGCATAGAATATAAGAGAAACCCAGCTACCGGCACCCCAAAAACCCAGCGTGTCTACCATCTCAATCGGCGGACAAGCAGGTCCGTCTTGGGATAACACCAGTGGGCGTATTAACACCGAGTGGGATGTTGAAGTTGATAGCGTTCATTGACAATGGATCCGATACCACGTTGATCACCAAACGCTTCGCCGTAAACGGCAACATCACAACCCGACCTTCTTTCCTGATGATCAGCACGGTGAACGGCACCAAGGCGACGTCCACCAATCATGCAAATTTGACGTTGGTTTCGATATTTAATGGTGAAGGAGTAGAGGTAACGGAAGCTTCCACCATCGCCGACTTGCCAATGCGAGCAGTGGAATCGATCGGGGAATTAGCAACGCGCTGGCCGTACCTGCGAGACTTGTGTTTCAAAGAAGGTGACTCTCCCGAAGTCGATGTACTAATAGAGTGTGAAGTGCCCGAAGCACACTGGGTCCTGGACCAGAGACCGGGCGACAGGAAAGAACCATATGCTGCTCGCACCATGGTCGGGTGAAAGTTGTTTGGATCGATTGCCGAACAATCACGGGATAGCCTTGAAAGGTTAGAGCACCTTAAAAGGTGATTGATCCGCGGCACAGATCTCCGTCGACAATACGCCGCAGCGATGCAACGGAACGTTCAACTGGGATATACAGAAGAGTTGGACGTCTCACAACCACGCAGGCAAAGACTGTAGTACTTGCCACACCACTTGGTAACACATCCCAGAAAGCCAGGGAAGATACGCGTGGTATTCGATTGTGCGGCGCGGTGCAGCGGTCTCTCCCTTAACGATTATCTGTTGCAAGGGCCGGACTGGACCACTTTCCTGATTGATGTACTCAACCGATTCCGGTTAGGAGCAGTGACAGTAGTAGCCGACATACAAGAGATGTTCCTCCAAATTAAGATACCATAGGACCAGCGCGACGCCCTGAGATTGCTATGGTAGCCCGATGGTGACTTGCAGAACCGGGCGGTAGACTAGAGCCTCACCGTTCATCCATTCGGAGCGGTTTCTTCGCCCTTCTGCGCAAACTTTACACTCCGGCGGACAGCTTTGCAATGAGGAAACAACTTCCCGGACTCGTTGTCAGCTAGCATTGCAAATAATTTCTACGTCGACGACTTACTGGACGCCTTCGACGACGTAAGAGAACCCTCGCGACACGTGATGCAGCTAAAGTATCTATTAGAAAAAGGGGGGTTCCTTTCAACTGAATGGTTGTTCAACTCACGTTTAGTTTAAGACAACGTTCCCGAAACTGGCAGAGCGAGTGAGGCCCTCAACTTGACCACACAGCCACTTCTTATCGAGCCGACCTTGAGGGTGCAATGGAGCGCGGAGTCAGACGAGTCCATCTTTCAACTAAAGCTACTCGAGAGGATTCCTACCCGACGAGGGTTGCTGCCGAGGAAGATCCTTCTTCAACAACTTTGTCGAAAAAGTACAGAGTGGGATTAACCCTCCTACTCGTCTGAAACGGGATACGGAGAAGTAGCCTATGTTTGTTGGAGAGCGCAAGACAGAATTACTTTTTGCCAAAGCCCGGTTGCCNGATACCTCGCCTCAAACTGACCGCGGCCGTGCTAGCGGTGCGTATAGGCAAGCAATTGCGACAGGGATTCTGTGTATTCAAAGATCGCATCACGTTTTGGACTGACTCCGCCATTGTATTACACTAGGTGAACAATGTCAGCACTAAGTTCAGCACCTTTGTTTCCAACCGACTGACGGTAGTGCACGAAGAGACCAAGGTACATCAATATCGATACGTGAAATCTGTGAATAAGCCAGCCAACCAGTGCCTTCGAGGCTTGAAATCATTGGACAAGCTACGCGATTGGCTGGGCAGCCCGACCTTTCTGACTACCGCGTCAAAGGACCAGGGTACAGTGCTTTTACCCCCAAGCCCGTAGAGTCGATAGAAGCCAAAAGGGTAATCATAACGGTGGA
Organism: Echinostoma caproni; assembly: GCA_900618425.1. Taxonomy (NCBI): domain Eukaryota; kingdom Metazoa; phylum Platyhelminthes; class Trematoda; order Plagiorchiida; family Echinostomatidae; genus Echinostoma; species Echinostoma caproni. The sequence goes on from UZAN01042924.1 coordinate 37,143, forward strand.
ACGCGACGTTACCTCCCCACTGATAAGGAAACTGGAAAACTTCTCGTCCTGGAGCAGATTGATTTGTTCTGTCGCTTGGCGGATAAGATTTAAACATACGATGATGACCATAACCGGACTTCGGCTTGACAAATCGCTGCGTGTGGCACCGTTATCGACGGACGACGTATTGAGAGCGGAGCACAACGTCGTGACATTAGTGCAACTACAGCATTTCCCCCTCGAAAGAATGACCCTACAAGCGAACGCAGGGAAGAACTAAAACCGGACCGTAATCCAACGAAGGGCGCTGCGTAAGCTGAACCTTATACTGGTTGAAGGGTTGCTACGCGTGGGAGAGAGACTGGAAATGTCTTCTTTGGCACTCGACGCTAGACATCCGATCATTCTGCCAGCCGGTAGCCCTGTCACCACCTCGCTTATACGCCACCTTCACGTAGAAAACGGCCACGTGGGAACTAACCACCTACTGAACGCCATTCGGGAGAGATTTTGGATAACACACAGTAGAACCGCAATAAAGGGGATCATCGGTAGAGGTATGTTCTGTCGACGCCAAAACGCGGTAACCAGAATACAGCTGATGGCACCCCCCACTCGAATTCAGGGTTCGAAAGCGGGGTGGGGGAAGGTGACCTTTCGCGGACACGGGAGTGGATTATTTCGGCTTCTTGCTGGTGAATTGCGGGAGATCGGTGACAAAGTGGTATGGGTATCTGTTTACCTGCATACAGCCTCTCGCGGTGCATTTAGAAATGGTACACGGTATGTCTACTGAATCCTTCCTGATGGCGCTCCAAAGGCTGATCAGCAGGCGCGGATCCCTGAACGACATCTACTCCGACAACGGTTCAAACTTCGTGGGTGCGTCGAACGAGCTGCAAAGGTTGCTGTTCCAGAGCGACTGACATCCCAAACTATCCAGTTGCACTTCAACCCGTTATACGCTAACCATAGAGGAGGGGTTTGGGAACGGATGATAAGGTCGATGACAAGGATCCTGTTGGCTGTATGCAATCAACAGTCTATCGACGATGAGACCACTTAACACCTCCCTAACCGAGGTGGAGATCATATTGAACAATAGGCCCTTGTTACCAGTCGCGAGTGAAGCCCCGATTTTGGCGCTTACACCGAACGACTTGATACTATTGAGACCCAATCGCGGACTGGCGGTACCACGAACTACCACAAAATATGACTCAAGCAGCTAGAGACAGACCACTTACCTAGCGGGAGTTTTCTGGAAACGGTGGGTCCGAGAATACTTACCTACCCTACAGACACGTCAGAAATGGATACTCAGAGAAAGAAACTTTCGGGCTCGTGACATAGTACTACTTGCAGACGAACGACGTCGGCGGGCTGAATGGCTCCTGACGATCATCGAAGAATGCCTCCCGGACAACGACGGACTCGTGCGCAAGGTGAAAGTGAAAACGGCAGCCGGCGAAACCCTGCGAGATATCCGCCAAATCTGCTACCTGGACAGCGAAGAAGCAGAATCGACCGGGAAGCCAAGCAGTTTAGGAATCCTCCTGGTTGGTGAGGAAGGCACTGTGAGTCATAGAGAACGGCTCGTGGCTAACCTCCCGAGCTGACAGAGACGGACAGGACGACGAGAGGCGCAATAAAATGATACAGGACTGTAGGAACTAGGTAGTAAGGGTGACAGTTGGTACTCCCTTGAGTTTCCCTTTGACCATGTGCCACGAGGAAGGATTTTGCCGAGCGGTGTGTTGATCGATCCGTAAAAATTCTTCCTGTAAAGCCCAGTGTGATGGGTGCCAAAGTCAATTATGCCGTCAATGAATTCTCCGTCCCACTCGCCGGTGCTTATCTCTCAGACGAAGACCAGTGTTTACCTCGCCCACATACACATGCACACACGTGGGCGCTCGCTCGCTCGCACACGCACAAAGACATCACGACTCATTCCTATTGGTTGACCTGTTAGTCATTGTCCTATTGTAGATTGTCATGTGACGCATGATTCATTCAGAAAAGCTACGTGTTCTGGACTGTATGTGTTCTGTGCCTTGTCCACCGGGCTAACTACGGGTTAGTTTAGTTTAGTGACTGTTACACCCAGTCAGTCTATCTCGGTTCCATAGTTCTTGAATTTCACGTTCATTTCACTCAACACCATCCGCCTCACACATACTTAGTCATTTGACATTCCACTCCCTGTGTATATTTACACATGGATCTTATCATTTTACTTTGTTAGTTTATCTGCCCCATTCGCACCCTACTTGTTTTAATCGCTACCTGCGAGTTCACATTTGGCTCGTTCGTGTGCAGCATGACGACGAGCGTGCTGTTCTTATCCAGACGTATTTCCTTCCGTTCAGATTTGTTGAACTACGCTCTCGGTGACACTTGGTTCCTGTTTTCTAGTTGTTTCGAGATCACTTTGAGGTTTGTGCATATTTATTTGCTTATTTGATCGTCTAATAATGTAGTACCGTAGAAACTTGCTGGATCGTTCTTTTGTTGACGTTTTGGGATCCGATTTTGACTACGTGTTACTAGTTGATCTAGTCGGAAGGCACAGAATGCATAAAAAGCATGACCATATGTTCAAAGCGATCATATGTACATTAGCAATGTATGTATATAAAGATCTACTTAGAAGGTAGACGCAATGAAATTGGCGGGGGAGTGGAACGAAAACGCAGTGTGAAAAGATTAAAAAGCTGACGAATATGTAAAAGATGGAGGATGCACTGTATAAGCATGTCAATGGAAATTGAAGTAACAGCGAACCCTTTATCGAGAGGATTGGACGTGTGGCAGTAATGAGGAAGAATACGGAGAGTCAGTCTGTGAGACAAATGACGATTTAGGATGGAGGCGCGCGGATAGGAACGGATAGGAAGCAGTACAGCGAGTTAACACATTTGTAAAAGTACATTTTTCTCTCTTTGCTGCAATACAGCTGGCTTCTGAGGATACATTCATTGGGTTTGGGGCTTCAGTCGATCATGATGATTTAGATTATTTAGATTAATTAGGCGTTCGTTTTTAAATATACAAAACACGTTCATTGATCATCCAAGCCTTTGCCAATCGCGTGCTTGTATTTCTGGCGTTGTTCAGTTTCGGTCTGAGCCGCACGGTTTCTGATTGGTTAGTACAATCGGCCTATGGTTTGTGGTCCAGTAGCTGTGACACGTATGAGTTTTTCTGACGTCACGCGGTAAATTCGATTGATCATAATTGCCCAAAAACTTTAACATGTCGCTCCGTGGTATACGTCATCTCGTAGGCTAGAATCATTACAGATATTCCTACATCTGTACAAGGCCGTAGTTACGCCCAACCTGCAGTACTGTGTCCAGGTATGATCACCCTTCTTTAAAAAGGATGCTATCTGTTTAGAGCGCGTTCAATGGCTGGCACTGAGAATGTTTGGGTGTCAGTAGAGCAAAGATCATAAAGCAAAGGCTACAGGACCTAGGATCATTATCTTTGAAGAAAAAAGAAGGCTCAGGGAGGTATGACAGAAATCCTTAAGGTTTGTCTGCTGTAAGAGCAGAAACCCTGTTCTAGGATGCGTTAGATTCCCGTACATAGGGACACAAAATGAAGCTAGTGGAGACTTGGTCTCGATTGATCGCCCGGTCACATTTCTTCATCAACAGGGCAGTCAACATATGAAACAGACTACCTACGGTGCTAATAGAATTACAGACCGTGCTGGCGTCCAAGACGGCCCTGGACGAACAGTGGTCTTATCTTGTTCCTAAAGCAGACGTCTGACAATCCATCTACCAACTTAAGAAAACGAGAAGAGTAGGAGCGGGAAACTCAGGTTGTATATTTTTCTTTCGCTCCGACATTTAGTAAAATGTAACGTGAACTTGCGGTACGTTAATACGCGGTTCAAAGTTTGACGTGCTCTCTGCTACATACCTATTACACCATTTAGGTGGAATTCTTTTCCTTATTGCGTCACCTGTTCAACTCCGGTTCGTTCTACTCATAACTGAACTTTAGCTGTCTCCTTATTTGTCTTGTATTACTCAATCTACCCTCATCTACAGTACACCTTTTCACTTCAAAAACTCTAGAAGTGGAATCAACAACCCATGGTGAGTCTCCTCAGACTACAGCACTCAAATTACCCAACTTGACTAGAATTTCCACCCAAAGGTATCCTTATCCGAATCGATTACAAAATCAACCCTTTTGGACTAATACGCTCTTCTCTATCTGTGACACATACTTATGCAGCAGTTCTGTTTACATTTCACCCTATGTCTTCAAATATACATAACACGTCGAGAGTCTCAAAGCTCGAGAAGTGGAACCGACCCCATTTCGGTAAATGTTTGGAACAAGGGATGTCACCTGTTCAACTCCGGCTTCCCCTGCTCATCACTGGATTCTACCTGACTCCGCAGTATCTGTGTCGTGCAAGGCCTAATCTACCCTCGTTTATAGTACACTTCTTGAGTTCGAAAACATGAGAAATGGATTTGGCTGTAGCACCAATGATCCACCTCGATTAGAATTTTCGTTTCCTCTGTCTATCTATCCTCTTCCCCTCCTCAGCTGGGTAGCACCCCAGACTACTCGGTTTCGCCTTCCTATTACAGATTTGGTTGGTTTGGGCCTGTCCAAGGCTTGGGGTTCACGTCCGCGATGGACAATTTGGCTCCGGCAATGGTTGTTTGGCGCGGCCTCATCCACCGTTCACAATTTCCTGTGGGTAGTCTCTGCTAACTGTTTTGTGTCGTACACCTAAGTTCTAGTAGATATTTTTCGGTGTTGGAATCTTTCAATCTTTCACCTTGCAAATTTCTGCACCTACGGATGCAAACGGGTGTGGCGTTTATGATGTGTACGTGGCCGAGTGTATACCATTTGAACACTTCCACTTTTCGTATCATAAGCGCTGTTTCAAGTCGACGAAGAAATTTTATGGTCTTTACAAATTACGTAGATCTCTCAGATGGATCTGTGTCCGATGTATAGCCTTAACAGAGGAATACCCACGCATCCCCAGGGACAAGACTGTGAAAACTGCTGGTAAGCCGGATCAACCTAAGCAAAAAAATTCTCAGGTGGCCAAGCGTAGGGACCAAGCTGTAAGACGAAAGCAGACCAGATGATAAAGCGAAAGGAAAAACTACCGCCGGAGCTCAGCAGGGGACGCAAAGACCATAGAAGATATGAACGCCAGGTTGGAACAGCTTAAAACAAAGACGAAAGTCTAAAGACAAACCAATCAATCAATCCTAGGAAGTACTAGGAACATACATTTACGTAACTGCGCGGAGCCCGTGATTAGGGGTTCGACGTTTCATCACGAAGAGCAACGGAAGCATGCATGGAACGTGCTTAGGTTAGCAGGGATGCCTCCTAGTTTCATAAGGTAGGACTACGGAAAGGCGAATAGTCTCTCCACATTCCAACCTATATTAATAGTCTTCATTAGCGTGCACACGAGGTACCGTCTATCGTCCAGAAAAGCGGCAATAGCAAGCATCACCAGGGGCAGAATAATTATCACCCCGGATAATAGGACGGTGGTTTGTAGGACTAACAGTCCACCCAAGAGTGGGAAGAAAGTGGGACCATGAAAGAATGCAGTAGTCAGAATACAAAAGATAGGAGCGCCCGAAAAAGATAAGTGAGTGACTAACTGAACAAAGATTGAACTCATGAAATCTTGAAATAGCACTCGGGTTCGACGCTTGCGCCCAATAGTCCCGGTTCTGTATGTCTTCTTTTCTGTAGCTCGGTGCACGAGCTGAAAGGGAATTTCATGGTAAAGTTGGCTGGCTCCAATATGGTACCGCTGGGTTTAGAGTGCGTGCATCGCGAAAAATTTAGAGGAAGAAAGTGAGAAGGCAAGAGGCTAAAGCAGGATAAAGTGGAGGTTTCCTCTAGAAGATGGAGACCAATTAGATCTGGGGAAAGAAAAGCCTTTGATGTGAGTCTAGCAGAGTTTTGAAGACGCTTTTGCAGGAGGAGTTCACAATCTCAAGTGGAAGTTTGTTCCATTCTGAGATGACACTGTGCGTGAAAAAGTAAGAAAGAACGAAGGTGCTGGGCCCGTGTTTGAGGAGTTTTCTTCGGTGTCTCCTTAAATGTTCCAGGCTACAGTGTGTAGAAAAACGGTCAACTAGGTCTGGTGAGAAGAGGTTGTACAGAGGAAAAAGATTCTCTCTGATACGTCGCATGTCTATGGGATATAAATTCAGCTGTTGTAGCCGGATAGGCTAAAGGATTTCTGACAAACCATGTATTATTTTCGCGGCCGTTCGCTGCACACGTTCTAGAGAGTCTCGGTTGCGAATGAGGCCAGAATGTGTAATTTGAAGTCCTCTTTGGTTAAACGCAGGAAAGATCGTTTATTATAAAGGATACGAAGAGCGGTTTCACTGGCTTTTCATTATGGGAAGAAAAGGAGAGATTGCTATTCAGCCAGAGACCAAGAAGTTTGTGCTGATCCACCAATTGGATTCGGGTTGAACCGTTTACCCAGAATGGTTTTGCAGGAGCATAACCAAATGACATGCCAGCACATTTTCAGTCATTAATTGGTAAGCTCCAGTCTACTGAAAAATTTTCGGCTTGCCCATTGCCGACTGCACTTTGGATGCATATGTAGCCTGGTAGTGAAATTATCCGCGTGCATATCAATCTCTAAAGGGAAACGTTTAGGGAGATCATTAATATAAATCAGAAATAGAATGGGACCTAGTACGGAGCCCTGTGGGACTCCTATTGAGACTGGCGAGGATGAAGAAACGGATGTACCTATTCGAACCGCAAAAGAGCGGTTCGACAGAAAGATAGTAAGTGGGGAAAGCAATAGGCCGGAGATCCCATAACCCTAGTTTGTACGGGAGAGAAATGTGTGGCACTCTGTGAAAGGCTTTTGTAAAGTCTATAAAGATCGCGTGCAAAATATGACCTTCGTCATGGGTATGAATCAGCATATTGGAGATGCATGACGTGTTTGGTAGGAGGCCGTGTTGGAAGCGTCTACCAAACCGTTCTCAGTTAGATGTTTTAAAATAAGCCGTTCAAGGAGGCGCTCGAGAATCTTTTTGGGAATGCTGGTTATGCTTATAGCTAGTAGTCAAATTTCAATCACCTCTCTTATAAATGGAGATAACACTCATTATCTTCTGTTGTTGTGGAAGAATACCTGTGTCCNAAGATTTGAGCATATTTGGCAGCCAACACGTCCGCGGATTCTTTCAGTATACGCGGGTGGATTTCATCTGCACTCATCAAGTTCACGCTCTCGAGTTGTTCTTCCACTTCCGAGACTGTCATGACAAAGTTATCTAACGCGGATTGGTAGATTAAGGGATGAAGATTAGGATGACTGATGGGAGATGGGATGTTAAAGATTAGGTCAAAATGGGACCGGAATATTTCCGCCACTTCTGCAGATGAAGTGGCTGGGGTACCGTCGGACTTAGATGGGGCAAGGGCGGATGGGGTGTTTTGCCGGGTTTGTCGCATCAATTTGTACAGGACTGACCGATTTATCCTCGCCCTCGCTAGAAGGCCATTCTGCCGGTTTTGTTGGTACTCTCGGATCTTCGTTTTGCATAAATTGCGAATACGGATGAAGCCATTGGCATCTTTC
>UZAN01042925.1:12481-26592 GCA_900618425.1 Echinostoma caproni
TAAAGGATGATAGATAATAGATACACCGGTGAACGCGAGTCACACAAGCTGAGGTAAGAGGAAAACGTTGATAGATAGATAGATGAGGCAAACAACACGATTTTGGGTCGGCGGATTAAATATTAGAACGAAATATACGAAAAGTCAAACGGGGAAAATACAGTGGATAAGAACGATACACACAAACACACAGATAGTGCTGCGTCTCCATTTCAACCACGTGGGGCGGGAGAGGGAAGAGACGGGAAATCTAGTTTCGAAATTAGTTAGTTATACACTTACACTTAGAGGGGAGAGAGAGAAAAAAAGAGAGAATGTTCAGTTGGAGAAACAAGAAAGAAGAGTATCACTTAAGGGGTCCTAGATAAGAGTGTGGCGAGCCACACGCACACACACACACACACACACACACACAGAGAGAGAGAGAAACGATTGGATAAAACCAGTGTGACAGAGGCCACTGATGTTAAGCAGTTAACACAAATCCGTATCCGAAATGAAAGAGAAACAGTCCAGTGTTCCTAACTGGAGAAAGTGAGGAGGTTTGGTGAGAGGAGGAGAAGGAGCGAGCGCCGTCCGTTCAAATGCTTTGAGGGACGGGTCAACAGAGCCCTGTGCGATGAGATGTGCGGGTGGTTGAGATGGAGTGGAGCAGTAATTAGTTATTAGCTGATAGAAACAATGAGATGAGACGCGGCAGATGATTTGGATCAGCCGGAAATCCCGCACGAGTGGGGTAGGTGAAGTGACAAGTGGATAGGAGGTGCGGGGGAGCGCAGACACAACGATTGATCCGGGGTGGAAGTTGAAAATGCGAGCCGGAAGCAACAACTGTCAGATTGAAAAACAGAGAGCGCAGTTGCAGGATAGTAGGTGACGGCGGTGGTAGCAGCGGACGACGACGACGACGACGACAAGGGTGGTGGTGGTGGTGGTGGTAGCAAGGATAGCTGTAACCGAGACAATGATGGACGATGGAACAAAAGATGAAGGATGGGTTCCGATGCACGTGGGTAACCACTGATCGAATAAGGTCACAGTACGGCACACTTTCGTTTGGATGGCTTTTGTTTTTGAACGGGCATTTGATGATTGATTTGCCGAACTAGGTCTTTGAAAATCTGTGGCAGAGGGGGAAAGAATTAAAGTAAACCGTTATTCCGGAAAATAAGTTCAGATGATATATATATATATATATATAATAGATAAAAAATAATGTAAAATCACTAACAATAACCCTTAAGAAATAGCCATGTATTTACAGAGAGTTGTATCATAGTAGATTCAGAAAGCTACAGAGGCACCCTGGTGTGGTTTATATTTCCACGTGTGACCGATTATTGGTGGAGAAAAAGGCAAAGATATAAATTGACATTCAGTCCAATATCACAAGGATTCCAAAACAGGATCTCGACTTCATCCGTGGAGTTTTACGGAAGCAAGGATGTAATTATTTTAACTTTACACGAGTACCCCCCTACAAAATAGTAAGTCGACTTAGAGGACATTACCGAATGGTTGGGGTCTACACACATGGTGGACAATTTGGCCCCCAACAATGGTTGTTGGGCGTGGCTGTATCCACCGCTTTGACTAGATGTGTCCGCATTCCGGACCAGGTTGAGGAACGTACCCCCTGCTTCACCTACAAGGTGTTTAAGGGGTTAGTTGTCTAGCGTCTAATCAGTTCCACATCAAAGCGACCAACGCCTAAATAACCCAAATCATTTAATTACTGATCGAACCCCCCTGAAGCCATCGAATGAGACCCCGCAGAAGTCATGTACTCTGACAAATGCATCAACTCGCTGTTCTGTTCAATCCTATCCATTCTTATACCTGTCTCCATCTTTTTTCGTCCATTGGACCACCGACCGGCTCTCTTTATTCTATTCTTTGAACGTCGCACGTCCAAACATCTCATTGTCTATCTGGTATAACGATTCCTGCTTTATTTCCACCGACATGCTCACGTAATGCATTCAGCCATCCTCATCATATTCCCCTGTGACCTTGCCCGCTTTGTGTTCCATTTGCATTGCAACATTCGATCCACTGGTTCACCCTTTCCACCCCGTGCACGAAGACCTTCAACATAGTTTGCGCTCTTCTTGTACATATGATCATGCTTATGCATGCTTCACGGGGCTTCGTGAAATGTAGCTTTATTATTCTTAATAATAATAATAATCCAAGGAGATTGTCGAGAATACGCTTATAAAAAACTTTTCATTCGAAGTGATACTACTATCGTTTGCACATCTAAGTGAAACCTGCAAGGGTTGTTTCAGAAAAGCCACTGGCCAATTGTTCCGTTCATTCACTTATTCTGAAAGCCATTATCGGGTCCAGGGTAGGACACACTTACCGGGCTTCAACATACCTTTGTCAGTCTCTTGAAGAAAGCTAGTGCTGTTAAAATCGGTCACATCCTCGAACCCAGTCGCCTAATCAGTGAGTACGAACCTGTCTTATTCATGGCTAACCACCTATTCGGTGACCGTTCACTTATCCGCAATCTATGGAGGTAACAGATGCTACGAAACTACATTCACATGTAACATTACTGAATACTTATTTTTACTAATGTAACAACCGTTTCCCGGAGCCAAGGGAGGTTAACAACCGTTCATTTTTGTCGCGTTATCCGGTGCGAGGAACAGCAGAAGCAAAGGTAAACCCCATATTCAAATGAACCTAATAGCTGTTTGGTTATTACAGAAAACGTCAATCACAGTTTACAAATCAGAGAGCGAGGAATCCCATTCGAGGCCCAGTAGAATAGGTGCTGAATGCAACACAGATCAGGCCGCACTCACCAGGGTACTCGGCAGCTAACAACAAACTACTGAGCACGCACCAACAAACCAACCACGGACCGGTTGGCTTAGGCCGTGATTTGTTTGACAAGTAGTCTATGTACAATCAGACAAATGTGAAATCAGGGAAAATGCGCAACCGGATGGACTTGAATGATAGCAACTTTGGTGGTGGGCAGCTTTGGTGTCATCCGGTTCAACACCACGCCTGACCTAGCGGGGTCTTATGCGGTTCGCCACTCCAAGTCTTGGGGCTTAGGTCACCGGTTTCGATCGCTGAACAGCAGGTCCTCTTTACTATGGGGCCCACCCTGTGTGCTATTCATCACATGAAAGTGTGAAATAAAAAAATCAACTGGATAAGGTGAACCGAAGATATATGATGAATTCGTCGTGTAAATGAGGCGGGAGCTGAAAATCTGTTTCGACCTGGTTGGGTCTCATCAGTAGTGAGCGAATCCATCGACCTAACTGGGGATCGAACCCCCGGAGCCTCACAGGCAGAACGCAAGCATACTACCACTTGGACTGATACTCACAACAAGTACGCATAGATCGGTTGTGCTATATCGCGTATATTCACAATGAAAAACGGTTTGATCAGCTACACGGTGGCCAAATAGGTAGTATGTTTGCGCTCTCCCTGAAAGGTCCCGGGTTCAATCCCCAGTTGGGTTGATAGATTCGCAGTGCTGTTGATGAAACCCAACCAAGTTGAAACAGTTGTCCAACGCTTCCTAGCTTTTCAGCTCACGCCTCATTTACACAACGCATTCCATTACTATCACCAAACCAATTTATCACGTAGCATTTGTTGTTGTTGTATCAAGTGGTGAAGTGGAATCAGACAGAAGCAAATCTATAATTAGTTGATTGCTATCGGTAAAAAATCACAGTCGGTCACTTCAGAATTCGGACTGTGACCCGGTATTGATGTCCCGCAAAGAAAAGAAAAAAGAAATGGAAATTTCAGTCAAATGCGCACTTAGGAAACAGACAAATTTTTGGTTTCACTTCCAAATTCAACAGCATTCAGTAAACTTGGAAATATTCATCTGTGATTTTACTTGCTTTTATTGAATTGGTAATGATAGAGTTTTCAGGGAGGTGACTGGGGCCAATCAGACGGCTGTAATATAACACACAGGCGATGGCTGTGTTGGGATTTGAACACACGTCCTACCCGGGTAGATAACCTGGAGACCTTATTACTCGGCCACCACCGCCGTTAAAAATGAGGTACTGAAATGCTATCGGCAATAAAAGATTGACCACTGCAAGTGTATTGTATTAGAATTTTAAAAAAGCACCTAGTGCCACATTGGTTACTGAGATGCGTCTGGAACACATGGCTTTTCGGTGTTGTACCACACGTTCGTGTAGCCAGTAAATAGTTCACTGAGCTTTATTCCTCTGGAGCAGATACACCAAACGGACCAGATAGGTTTGTTGACCAGTAGCATATGACATTTCAAAACACTCCGGACTCCGGTGATTGTCCCGGAGGAAAAGTACGTGCGTTGGTTTGTGCATCGTGTAGACAACAAACAGTGTATGTAACCTTTTGTCAACTTTTCCGACCCTAATTGAACTGGGGTTTTGTCGTACCATCCATCCCCAGTGCGTATTCTCTCCCTCACTCGCTGCTGATCATGATGTATTGTGTGACGATTGACAGAATCCAACACTTAGTACATAACTCTAACATCCTCATTCACCGTATCGCGCGTGCATTTTATGCACGACGGTATAGAGAGATGCGATTGCTAGTTTGGTGGATATAACCGGGAAGAGATAGAGAAACTAATTTTTCTACACCAGGGGGTCGTTTTTCTTGAAGAAACAACCATACCTCAAAGAAGGGAAATTAATGATCAATTAATCAATGCCATAATACCGTCGAATTTCAAAACTACATTGAGGAGGGGCTCCATATATAATACTCTTCTGGACAAGCAGTGCGTATTACATGAAATCACTCACAACCCGTGTTACAAACGCTGTAAACGTATGACAACCCAGTAGCCAGCAGTACTGTGTCTAACTTAACCAATGCCCATCCGATTACCACCCCATGCTTATGACTCGTGCATTACGTATTCTCTGAAACGGGAAATTTGTTTCCAATGAATCCACGTGATACTTTCGCGGGTTATAATATAAGCTTTCGAAAAATGTTCTCGAACTTACGTTACGCTCTGATACGGGTGCAAACAACCCGATCACACTTGATGACGTCATCAGAGTACGAATACAATCAGAGACGAGCTCGAGCTCAGCCGGAACTGACTGAGTGTAGAACACAAGAAAATTTATAGTAGACAACCCAAAAACTTTTCAAAAACTCCGTTTCCGTTTTGACTTCCACTATACACGCTTATATTTTGTTGGAACAAATATCGCCATGAATAGCATGGTGGACTCCTCCTATATATATATGGTCGTATCTAGCCCACACTACATACTTCCTCCCCAGTTGTCTAACATGCGAATACAATACAACGCTAGCGAAAATAGAATTGTCTCATTCCGTATTTTGACTTAGAAGAAACGTTTTGAGTAGTTGCGGTATCAATATGAAGAGAGAGCGAGAGAGATTCAGACAGGCAGGACACGCGAAAGAAACACGTCGCGTGGGTATTGTAGTTTCAGCGTTTAGTGATATTTGTGCGTGTGGGCAAGTAAGCATATAAGATTACGCAAACACACACATACAAACGGCCACCACCAATCACCAAGCTTATTCGGTGGAGGTAGGAAAACTTATTTCACATAAATCAAGTAAAGTGATCGTGTGAGACGAGATTGGGCTTACTTTAATCAGTCACTGGTTTGTGACAGCGCTGCCCAAGCTCCCGTCAACAACGTGAGTGGATCATAATCAGTGTCGTCGTGCAGCGAAATATAGTGAGGAGAACTTCACTGATCGCTGCCAAACTGACAATGTATACAAGGTTAGTGGTAAAACTTAACGTGGTCAGGAATTGGACCAACTTTGAGGGAAGGGGGAAGAAGGTGAACCTCTATGGTCAACACACACAGTGCATATTCCAACTGTGCATACATACCGTCTAAAGCATTCTGACCTGCTCAGAAACGACAAGAACGCCACTGTTGTCGGTTCACTGCCATATCCTTCAATGTCTCCAACCAACCAGTTGTGGAGTCCTTCGGACCCCAACCTGGAAGGCACGAGACACCTACTACACCTAACGGCTCTGTGCATTTCTTCTGGCTTCGTCTCCACATCATTTGTTAATCTCCACGTGGTTTCCTCCATCCCGGATCAGCGAATAAAGCGCGGTGTGGTAGACGACAGCTGAGCATACGCAATACGTGCCCTAGCCAACGAAGCCTAGCAATCTGAATTCGGTGAGCTAGCAGGTTTATCCCCGATAAACTCCCAAAAACACCACGGCTTACTTCCAGATTACTAACCCGTTCGCTCCATCTCACGTGGGCTAAAGTATGTATACACCGATAATCGAAAACTTCTAATCGACGGATATATTCTCGGTTCGGTTTTTACAACCATTAACCATGCACTTTCGTGCGCCGGTTTTGGTTGCTGTCTTTTGGTTGTCCATTTGGACAAAATAGCAGAACGATTATTAGAATGTTGAGAGCAGATTTAGGCGGAAGGTAGCACATTTTCATAGACTGAAGTTACAAGAATAATGAGTAGATGCATGAGCGCCACTCAGCCATATCGCTGTGTCTCTAACCACGGCTGACCATGATCTCTGAGTCCCCAGCCCGGGACCTATGTGAGCCAGTCTCCTGGTCAAGGTTTTAATACCCTCATGCCAGGTCTTAGCTTGATCGCTAACTGCCACGCCAAGCATCGCTCGCCGCGGCAACGTATCTGGTGACATGCCCCAACCAACGTCATCTACGGAGGTCGATTACTAGCTCCAGTGGACGACCGCCACTGCCTAAAACTCTAGGCCCAGTCTCAGCATTGCTCGACCAGTTTCCCCATCAGACTCGTGCAATGCGACGTAGACAGCGGTGTTCAAACACCCACAGTTTATTTTTATCCTGTTCCCGTAAAGACCAAGTGTCTGCGCCGTAAAGCAGAACTGGCCAAACTGCTTCAAAGACAACCGGATGTCGCGGCGGCGCCACAGATGTCTCAAGCTGACAAATGCCAACCGAGCTTTCTGTATGCGCGCCGAAACTTCATCGGTGATGCGTCCGCCAGGTGAGATATAGTTGTCCAGGTAGCAAAACTTGTCTACTTTCTCTAGAACTTCCCTGGTCAGAGTGAGGCTGAGGACTGGGCCAACTCAATCTTGGAGCAGCATTTTACACTTTGAAGGTGCAAAGCGCATACCGAACACTAGTACTAGTACGCTAGTACTCAAACTATTCAGAAAGGCCTGCAACTTACCTGAATGTTCACTTAGAAGTACAATGTCGTCTGCATACTCTATATTAAACAGTCTGCCACCTGGGAGTAAATCGATGTCGCTATCCCCGCATGAGGATAGGGCTGTTTCAAGAATTAAATCTATAACAAAGTTAAACAGAAATGGAGAGAGAGGGCAACCCTGTCGAACACCACTTTCCGTGGTGAACTCGGATATATTCTACTCGCAAATTCAAGGTCTCGCCACCAAAAAGCAGAACTGAACGAACGGTGGCACTATATACCCGGCCTCTCAACTTCAGTGAGACGTCGCATCTACGTCAAAGGTGTTTCAGTCTTGTTTGAGCCTTGGAAATCTCTTTCGCTGAGCTCCCGTCATTGGTCACGCAACTACCTAAGTAAGTAAAGCAACCCACCATAACTAATTCCTGGCCATTTAGTTTCAGCGGGACCATGCTGTGCCCAGTCCTGCAGCATTACTTTGCACTTTGAAGGTGCAAAGCACATACCGAATGTAGCAACAGCACTTGTTAGTCTATCAAGTGTGCTTTGCGCGTCCTCCATACATTCGCCCAGACAGACGACGTCATCGGCGTACTATAAATTGCAGTCTTTCTCCAGCTGTTCATTCAATGTCTACGTTTTGGATTCCACTTATTGCGTTCTCCAGCATTTTATCTATGACGAAATTGATCAGGAACGGCGAAAGAAGGCATCCTTGACGAACACCGCTGATGGTGACGAACGGCCTACTTAGTTCGTTGTAAACCGTTACACAACCAGAGGTATATGAGTACAGTGACCTCAGTGGGTTGACGTACTTCTGGGGAACTCCTTCTAGAAGAAGGGAACCCATCAAAGCTTCGCGGTGAACCGATTCGAACGCTCCTTTCAGGTCAGGGAAAATTGCGATCGTTGGTCGACGGTGGGCGTGACACAGCTCAAGGACCTGAGAAAACTTAAAAATCTGATCAATACATCCACGAATCACATCGTGATCTGGGAACAACTTGATCCTGTTAGAAAACGCTTTAATTAGTATGCACCACAAGTGTCTCCTAAATAGGTACCACTTATGTGTGCCCTAGTGGACAATGTGTGGTTGATGTCTAGTCATAAATCCATCTCCAGTAGGGAATTGGCTTTTTGGAGGAGGGAGGCGAGGACAGCTCACGGAAACAGTATCTACACTTTTTGCTTTTTGCGGTTAAAAAATAACCAACCTTCTAAGAGGAAAATTCCTCCGAGATCTGAATTAACTTTCATTATTATCTTTGAAAGGCGATAGTACACGCTAGAGCCTCAATGTGATTCAACATTGAGTTGAAGAAACACGTATGGCGTTCAAATAGTTCACCACATCCTATGTATTGACAGGGCAACAGGGGGAGTTGAAGACAATTGCAAACCACCGTTCCATGCAGTGAGCCGTACAGTTGAAACGCGGTGCCTGATTATTCGGACCGTTAAACCACGATTTCCTCTCAGCTTCGTTGTTGTCCGGCTCAGTACCACCTCTGGAATCCAGCGCGGCCTAAAGTGCTTATTGACATTCCAAACACCAGGACTCAAGTTGAGGGACACTAAGAACAAACAACAGGTTTTTTATGTAAATCGATTTGATCTCCTTTGTTATCCATCACACAATACTAACCATTTATGACTACGACGCCTGTTCCGAGCAGATAAATGTCAGAAACCAATAAAAAGGAGAACAAATGCCGTTTGAAAACCAGTGATACGCGACTATCCTTTCAATAATTTGGTCTGTTGCCTTTACCTAACAACCTGTGCATGGCATTGACATTCATCCGTGTGGAACTGTGGTGTGTATTTGCCAAAACAACTGCAATCCGAGAAGAACAATGGCGCATCAGACTGGTCGTGGTGTGTATCAAACTGATATTGGAGATGTTTTTCGCCTAACTATATCCAGTTATTTTTCATTTAATACCAACTCTTATTTAAAATTGATCGCCGTTTTTATTAAGCCTCGGAAACTGGATTCTCGGGGAACGGAAAATGAGTAAAACGAGCAACCTATAGATCATTCACGTGATCCGTAAGTGTCATCGATGAGAGAATCCTTGACGTTCAAGTACCCTGAAGTGAATAGAGTCTCGTAACTAATTCAGTTGCCGTGGCAACGAGAGACGGATCGATTAATCGTGAATTTGTTAAATAGGGAAACAACTTTGCGATCGATCAATTAGGACTGTACCGACCAGCGTTGCGCAGTGAAAACCTTTCATATTCTTCAAAGCCGGCCAAGACATTTTAAAAAGAAAAGTGTCACGAAGACTCTATCTACAGCGGAAGAAAATTGATCGTTCAATAATTATCTCGGTTATTACTTACTATTGATTGTATTTTGGAGAACTGTTTATTTTTGGGCGCGTTCGCTTTGACAAAACTTCTTCCCCNCCCCCCCCCCCCCCCCCCCCTCCCATCGATTCAACAACACAGTGTGGCCCTGTGTAGACGTTGCTCCTTCAAACTGGAAAAAAGAAACATTTTTCCCGTTGATAAAATTCTCAGAGGAAAGAAGAGGAACAGCCGGACAAGCCGCATAACAGTTATATGGCCTTCTATTCAAATCCAAGAGACCAAACGACTGAACGCTCGCTTTATTTCCGGAACAAGTCCTGGGAGTTCGAATTAGAACACTGCATGAGCCAACTAGAATATTACAAGAAACGGCTGCTCACGTGATAGCCTCAACATACAGCTTTCGTAAGTTGGGTGGAATTAAGCTCGATAAACAGTCTGCCTACTCTATAGAAGGAATTTGTTGTGTACAGAGCAAATGAAGTGTGACGTGAAAAGCTAGGAAGCAGTGTGCAGCTGTTTCGACCGGGTTGGGTTTATCAACAGCAGTGCAAATCTAACCTATTATTTACCACTTCTCAAATGAAGTAGTATTTTTTTAATCTAGATTGATCATACTTCAAACCCCATTTTCACACAAAATCTTGTTGCTTAAGCAATTGGGCAGAGTAAGATGCGAGTTTTGCTCTAATTTCTAAAGACTATTGTACCATGATTTGTTTGGCACAGTCTGGCCTCAAACGTATGATATATATATAATTGGAGATCATCAGTAGTGCGTATCTATCATCTCGTCTGGGTTTCAGACTGTGAACCCACCGCATGGAAGATGGCTGTACGCCTGACTGGTTGAACTGGGGACTGTGCGTAAAGATGGACTCCGAAGGGTGTTCAGTTCAAATGAAAACTACTCATTTCATTCTAAAAGTAACAAGTAACTGTAAGTTAACTGCCAGGGGATAGCTATTGTTCTTAGGAGATCACGGAAATCATGAATGCAGTCGATCGAAAAGTTCCGTTTCTCTGTTAAATACGGAGCTGCAAACTTATTCAAATACTGACACAATATTCATAATCAAAATAAATATTCAGTCCGTATGCTAACCCGCACTAGTGGAGATTTTCAACATTAGCTACCTGTATAGGCTAGGATAAAAAACCTAGGGTTGTAAGGATGACATTAAAATGTGAGAAATCGATCATATGGCATATGGACATACATAGTTCGGAATTATTTACCTTATCACAGCTTTTTCTGGTCTAATCATCTGCCAAACTAGTGCTGATTATCGTTAAATCACCCTGGAGATCATGTGTTCGAATCCTACCACTAGTGCCTAACTCTACTCCATTTCTTTGTATTGCAAGGTAGCATTTCTATTGGCCGCGTCCAGCTTCATGAAAATTGCCTGTAATATGTGTTCAATAGAAGCAAAGGAATAAAAAATGAGCACAGAAGAAAAGGTTCCTCTTAATAGCTGTCATTCAAACTGTACCAAAAATGGACAGGGTACAGCATATTCCGTCAATACCACCAATCTAATATTAGTGACCCTGGTGTGCCTCACACTCTCTCCAAACAAATAATGGTTTCATAGGCACTAGTTATTCACCAATAGTTCGCATCCTTCAATCTCGTTGAAGTATCCAGACATTCCTCTGTCCTAACTTCCTTGCTTGGATTACGTAATTCGTTTCTTCAAAACCCCCTCCCTAACACATTAATGTCGACTTCTGGTTGTTACCCACAACATTCAAAACGTGACTGAAGGAATCTATTCGACGGTAGTGCGGGGGGAAGGGAAGGATAGAATGAGAAAATGTCAAGGGAACGCTCGGCAAATTACCAATCAATCGCTGAACCGTTTTGCATGATGCCGTGCTTTTTTTAATTTATGTAATTCAGTGGTCCACCACAGGTCGTACGCGTAAAGCTCTTAAAAAAAACAAGCTGATCATGCGGCATTTGTTTGTCATTGGCATCATCTTACAGCTGACCAGAAACTCATGCATTTTCGATGAGTTTAGTATTCGAAAAAAAACACGACTGAACGTACGCGTATCTGTGCTTAGTAGACTTCCCTGATGGACTTCCACCTCAGAAATTTCTTGGCATAAACAGTTAGATACGTACTTTTCAGTCACCGCGGACAACAACTTAAGGGGATTAGTAAATGTAGACTTTGAATGTGACAACTTTAGCGTTAGATTCAAGAAACTTTTCATCCTTTCGATTGCCGATGAGTGTCTGTAGCACACTGTACTGCCCCTGTTTTACCCGCAAAAGATCCCGTTACGACTGAGGGACCGGTAGCCTCGTATTCCATATGCCTATGAATATTTTAATCGTAAGGTGAAGTGATCCATGAAAAATAATGCAACACGTTCAAACACACGAAAAGGTTAGTGAATCCTCGATTACCCGTCGATCGGGTTTATTCAAATATTGTCACCCGACATAAACGGCAGATACGATTCCACGCTACCCAATCTGCCAAAGCCTGCAGAAGCCTCAATATGGTCGGGATGGGTGTCTACTAGGGTTGCGGCTGGTCATCCTTCCCTTGCACCTAGCGCGAAATGCTCCCATTTGACCAAGCATCTCGAACTGCCTCCACTGAGGAAGCCCTACTCACTGTCTTCTCAAGCCGGCCGTGGTGTTTTCCTACCAAAGTGAGAGGGCAAAATGCCGACATCCGGGGCTATAACCGGGTTGGTGGACCACTGGTAGTTCACCTAGGGGAGTTGAACAAAAACCCTGATTCCAAAACAATCAAGAGGAGACGTACGAACCACACAGACAACTTCCCGGTTGTCGCAGTGATCACCGGCTCCATTGGGCATAGAGGTGTATTGGGCACCTTGAACGTTTGACCCCGTCGAAAGGGCATATGATCCGACGAACTAGACACTGATCCCCAATGGATTGCGGTTTTCGCACACCGCACCGCTGCCTTGCGGGTCAGGCTTTGGCTAGCCGAATGCTCCGGTTGTGGATTCCTCAAGAAAATTCACTTTCCTTGGCCTGGGCAGTCTGGCAGTATACAGCTCACATGCAAATCATGGAACGTTTTTCTTTTTTTAAGATTATCGTACCATGATTTGTTTGGCCTGAGACGGGTGTGAATTACATATAAATATATCTATTATCTGCCAAAAAGCGGAGTCGGTGATATGTTAAAATTGAAGACCACGGGCACCGCGAACCCAACCGATTCTTTTCATACCGCACATAATGTGATGAACAGTAGAGTGAGTCATATGGTCACACAAGGTGCTACTGTGCAGTCTGACAACTTGAGGCGGCCAACCGTATTTTATTGAACCGTGTGATAAAACAGCGAACAGGCAAGAAAGTTGAGCAGCTGTATTGGGGCTTGAACCTACTACTACCTTGAAGCCCAGAACACCCCAGTGACGCCAAATTAAACAGCTCAATGACCACTAACCCACCATAATTTGGCCGCTCTTAGATCAGAACACCCAAATCAAGCGTTAGAGTTAAGGTCGCGGGAAAACATCGAAGGGCAAAGATGTAGGACCTATGCATTCATTCCAATAAAAATCGCCTTGCATTGCTCCTGTCTGAGAAACAGTCACTTTACCCAACTGCAGAACCACACACCGACTGAATCAAATGCTTTGAAGCAGAATGACCAAACATACCGTTCGTTTTTCTTTATCATGGACACACACTGAACAGCATGGATTGCTAACAGCTCAAACACAAGGATCTCGGAGCAATCTAGTGGGAAATCGATAGGCAACTTGTTGGTTAAGGTGTTGCTGGATGTTGCAAAAATTCATGGACGGAATGTTTCTACAATTCAGTAATACATAAAAAACGAACAATGAGAGCATGATTCGGACTAAACGTATAAGTCTTAGATTTCACCAGGGTGAAATTCACGCACCAACCGGGGCTGAAAACGCCGTTTCTGTAAGCAACGACATTGTCTTACCAACGTTCAACTTGAGTGCCAGGTTGCTTACTCAAACGAAAGTGAACAAGCGAAATGTGTTCTTTGGGAATTCTGTTTTTGTTTTCCTCTGTGACTTTTGCGTGATGACCGGGTTTATTGGATGTGAGGGCAACTGAAATAGATTCACTGAGTCTGTAGACTGTCAGGGATTCGGTACAGTTGGGGCTTTACACACATTTCTATTTGTGGCGTTCTGTTGTTGTTGTTGTTGGATGCCGGTTTGTCGCGCAAAAACCGGACACGCTCCCAAACGTTTTCGTCAGTAGTTTGTGAACGATAATTGGACAAAGTGAAAACCATCTGCTGCCCGTGAACAAGCGAAATGTGTTCTTTGGGAATTCTGTTTTTGTTTTCCTCTGTGACTTTTGCGTGATGACCGGGTTTATTGGATGTGAGGGCAACTGAAATAGATTCACTGAGTCTGTAGACTGTCAGGGATTCGGTACAGTTGGGGCTTTACACACATTTCTATTTGTGGCGTTCTGTTGTTGTTGTTGTTGGATGCCGGTTTGTCGCGCAAAAACCGGACACGCTCCCAAACGTTTTCGTCAGTAGTTTGTGAACGATAATTGGACAAAGTGAAAACCATCTGCTGCCCGAGAACTGTTG
>UZAN01042925.1:31025-44758 GCA_900618425.1 Echinostoma caproni
CTGATCGTCTAGTTTCAGAACAGAACTCGGTGACACCCAGTCTTGCAGCATCACTGTGCACTTTGAAGGTGCAAAGCACATGCCGAACGGAGAGACAGCACTTGCTAATGTGTCAAGTGCTTGTTGTGCATTCTTCATTCATTCGAACAAGCAGACGACGTCGTCAGCGTACTCCAAATCGTACAGCTTTTCTCCAGCTGCCCATTCAATACCAACACTTTGGAGACCATTAAGTGACGAAATTGAAGAGGAAGGACGAAAGAGGGCACTCTGACGAACACCGCTACCAGTTACGAACGACCTACTCAGCTCGCCGTGGACCCTTACGCTACCAGAGATATGTGGGTAAAGTGAACTCAGTATGTTCACATGGTTCTGCAGCATTCCTTTGCGAAGGAGCGAACTCATAATGGATTCACGATCAACTGAGTCGAAGGCTCCTTTTAGGTCAAGGAACACGACAGCCGCTGGTCGGCAGTGCGTATGGTGTAGCTCGAGAACTTGACGAAGAGTGAAGATTTGGTCGATACAACCGCGACCTGATAGAAATCCTGATTGTTGTTCGCGGATGTTTGTCTCCCAAAACAGCGTCAGACGTCGAACTATGATGGAGGCTAGTAACTTGGTGAAGATTGGAATCAAACTTATTCCACGGTGGTTTGCGCAGTCGTTGCGAGATCCTTTCTTAAAAATTGGAACGATCAGTGATTCGCTCTATGATGGAATGCGCTCGTGCGACCAGATGTCACGCGTTAGATCAGTAATGGAGTCCACAAGGTCATCACCCCCCATCTTGAAAGGGAGGAAGCCCGTCCGACCCTGCTGCTTTTCTTTTCTCCAGGGCTTGGATGCAAGAATAAACGTCTGCTACAGTAGGAGGTTCAGATGACACTACCCATGGAGCCTCAGCTACACCAGAGGAGATAGCCTGGTTAGCGCCTGGCTAGCTGAACTGCGCGTCGAAGTCATTAATAGTGCAAATCTATCGACCCAACTAAGACCTCACAGGTGGAATTCAAGCGTCACCTTCATTGTACAGAGAGATACAGTGAAACAAAGTTGACCGATCGCTGCCAAGAAGTGTGTTTATCGGAGCTGTATGGTCGGGTACTGCCAGAGAGTTCAACCACGAAGCAGGAGAACGATTAGGGCTCTCAACCAAAGCCCTTAGTTTTGACAAGAACCTAACTGCAAGGCAGCGGTTACGGTGGATCGGAGGCCCATTAACTTGGATCAATTACTTCTACAACACGTTTAACAGACTGATATGCCAACTAAAGTTGAACCCCCAACCTGGAGGACCGGGAAACTGAACTTCGTCTGACCTTTATCCTTCGACCTTCCAAGCATAATTAGATCTTCGGTTTGACAAAAGCCATCCTGAGTAGCTCGTTGGGTCCGAGAGGTGCACACAAGCCATCAAACCACTTCAAGGTGCCGTTTCATTGTGATGGCCCATTTGACCACCAGGCAACTGATCAGACTATTTCACATTGTAGCTATATAGGATACGGCAAACCCCGTCCGTGCAAGTTTTCTGAAGGCTTCACAGCTCGCTCATCTTAGCACTATCCTTCAAGGGTATGATTCGGGCAGGAACATTTCGATTCCGATTATCTGTTACACGGCAATGGCCTTTGATTCTGAAATCTCTTTAGTGTACTTTTCGTTCGAATGAGTTACTCATATCTTGCTGATTTTCAGTGACCCAATAAGGACGTTTTGCTGGCAGAATGAATCGTGACACTATTTCGAGCATGGTTAATGGTTGTAAAAACTGAACAGAACTGATTTCATGATAATAAATAATTTCTGCTTCCTTTTCTTGTTTACTGAGTACGCAAATGCACAATACTTTCAAGAAGAGGACCGCAGCTATACAAAGGCTGTTTGGAGGAACACAGTGTTGGGGTTCGGATTCACCAGAAGAGGTAAAACCCAGGGATATAGGAATCCCAATGTTTCGTCGTGAAAACTGACACCTAAGGCATAAGGCCTCGCTAACATAGGTGTGGGGCTGAGCCGAACTACAGCGATGATGCCTGACACCAAGTAGCATGGTCAAAAAACGAATGATCCCTATGAAATGGTACGCAAACTCGTGTGATTTAAAGATAACCTCCGGCAAATCGTGGAGGAGGTAGTGATAAGGCAGTTGCGATCACATCACATCACATCGTGTAGGAGATTGTGTTCGAACCCTACCATTGCCGTTGAACATTCTATTTGTCTGTGTATTTCACGGCAACCTATTTATTGGTCGCTTTTCCCTCGTGAAAATGCACATGTATAGATACAAATTCCACAAAACAAAGAGAAACAGAAATAGAAATAAGGATAGGATAGAATAGTGTATTCATACCCCAAAGATTCTCTTCTTTTTTGCTAATTTCCAAACCCCGTTCATCAACACGTTTGGTTATAATCATGTGCTACTACTGTTTCTAGCGCTATTTCGCCGGGAAATATTAGGGAATTGGGTGCATAGGTAAAAATTAATTTGGATGAGTTCAAGAAGAGAGCCACATGTATCCCGTAAGCTGAGCGCTATTCGAAAATGGGAGGAATAGGAATAATCAAATTTAGTGGAAGCGCTGGCAGCGGTTTCAGTTTCAGTTCCGTCGTTATAACCGTTGACTATGCACTTCCGTGCGCCGGTTTTGGTTGCTGTCTTTTGCTGCCCCATTCGGATAAAGAGCAGAATGAAGATTAGAATGTTGAATGCGAATTCAAGCGAAAGATGGAGAATTCATATAGAATAGTGGTAGGGGAATAATGAGTGGATGCACGAGCGCCACTGTTTGCGACACCCAGCCACATCACTCAGTGTCTCTAACCATCGGTGACCATCAGCCAGGGAGCCTAACGGGGCCTATGTGACCTAGTTAGCGTAGTCAATCAGTTTATATTATTATCCTATGACAGTCCTTTGTTTCCCAACTTTCTCTCTTGAATATTGGTTGCATATTTAACTACTCAAAATTCATACAGATCTATCGATAAACTAAAAAAGCACTGATGGGTCAAAGAATGAGCAAATAAAATTTTCATTTTATTTTACTTTCAGGAAGAGGGAGGCGGTTAATCAAAGGGCTGCCATGCTACACAAATGGCAAAAGTCAGGCGGTGGTGGTGGTGATGGTGGGATTCGAACACATCCTCCAGGATGATAATTTGAGTACGTTACCACCGGGACACCATTCAGTCGGTGAAGTAGTCACAATACGCTTATCATTGATCGTGGTTCTCAAGCCTGAGGTGCAAACGTTTACCGTCTCAATTCCGAAACACAAAAAGTCATTTTGCGCAGTTACTCTAGTAAGCCACTTTTTTTATTCGGTTCTAAGGTCACAGGTAGTGCTCATCACCGATAGCAATAGATGTGCGAAGTTCAAATGAGATTCACCAGACGAAGAAGGACGAAAATGGTGATCATGTCGTGTCAGCGGACCTGATTGTCAAAAAAGCTGCTCACGAGATGATAATTCGATGTAGGGCTTAGGTTTCCGGTTACCATCTCTGGACAAAAGGTCTTTGTGACAATGGGGTTCGCCCCGACTGTTGTTCATCACACACTTGTGCAATTTAAAAAAATCTCATGACAAAAAGGTTCCATTGTTTGGAGAACAGCGAGTCTCCGTGAGACTCGACTCCCACAAAATGAATCGTAGTTTAAATAGGATTTCAATCCAATAAAGCTGTCTATGCGCCAGCGAAAATGGCTGTTCTTCCGTACCGTATACCAGCTGGATCACGATGTTGCTGTGTATAGGCTAAAGAGGTCCTATGTACATTGCCACTCCGAGGCTCGGGGCTTACGTTGCTGATTTCTATGAAGAAGCACATCCTCGTGGGGGTTTACTCATTCGGTTCTTCATGACCCAATGGTGTATCATAGACAAAGGGTCGGGGTAAATAAATGTCAATCAGATTTAGACAGTCATCTCGTCGCCCCAGTGCACTGGATGACTTCAGTTGAAATTTACGATCTACAACTTCGAGCGAGAGATCCAAATACAAAAAATTACCACTGGACTTGGCTAGAATATTCAAGATGTATAATGGAGCACCTTTGACACGAAGGAGATCATTACTTTAAACAACAACTTGAGATATCTTTCACTCTATGCAGCTATAAGGGACATCCTATAAAACTAAAGGCAAGTGGGTAGCCACAGAAAGTACTGTAAAATTCTAGATTATTTTCACTAGCGAAGTATACTAGGTGACAGATATTTGTAATTTCATCGTCACTTTTATTACACACGCTGGTGGGATGCATAGTAATCCTCGTAGTCACAAGGACCGGCTGTTCACGCGTGGAGACCGGCAACCTAAGCCCCGGGACTGGGAGTGGCGAAGCACATAAGGCCCCGTTCTAGATTAGACGTGGTATTGAGAGCCGCACGAGAAGGAAGATATCCACCAAAAAGTTGGTTGGCGGTGGTGGGGTTCCAACCCCGAAAGCCAAGGCAAAAAACACCTCGAGAGCCTAATGTCCTCACATGAAGGAGGACAATTAGACAGAATAGTGATCAAAAGTCGCATTGAAAACGATCAATTACTCCATGAGTTGCGTAAAACTGCCGTAGACCTATACAACATCTTGATACTGGAACAACTCGGCAGATACTGAATGAACGGAGCGTTCAGTTTTCAGTTTCAGTTTGAACAACCATTAACCATGCAATTTCGTGCGCCGGTTTTGGTTGCTGTCTTTAGGTTGTCCATGTGGAAAGACAGTAAAGTTGAAAGTAGTGGAATATAAAATGGAGAGTTTCAGTGGACCAAGGTTGGAAAGAAATTGATAAGATACATGAAACGTTCAGGGACCTTATTTATATGCTCCCAATAGTCGGTTCACATCAACTCAGTCACTAAGCTTTTGTGCGGCGGTTTTGGATTTTTGGCAGCCCCTGCGAGGAAGGACTAAAGCGAACTGGAAAGCGCCAAGCACCATCACGATAAGACTACATCTTGACGTGGTGTGATGGCTTTGGCAACTCTCTGACATAACGAGCTAAACCGGATGGCTTTTGTCAAGCCATCGATATAATCACGCCTGGAAGGTCGAAGGGTAGAGGTCAGACGAAGTCTAATCTCCTGGTCTACCAGGTTGGGGTTCGACTGGGATTGACGTTTCAGTCGGTAAAAAATGGTGGAGGAATAATCGATCCAAGTAAATGGGCCTTTACTTCAATTCACCCTCTGCCTTGCGGTAAGGTTCTTGTCAGAACTAAAGGCTTTGGTTGAGAACCCTACTTGTTTTCCTGCTTAGTGGTTGGACATGGCAGTTCCCGTCCATGAAACCCTAACGCATCTTGCCATCTGATAGAAGATCGACACCACTAACCCCGAAAAAGGGCAAAGCCATTTCCAGAATCATGTTTATTACCAATCTGAAGAGAGAAAAGAGACAGAGCGATCTTGATTAACATAGCTATCCGAAGTGAAATAAATTGTTCGCATGAAGGAATCGCAACAGAAAAAAGGAAACTGTTAGGGCACGTCCTACAAGGAAAAGCAGCGTCAAAATACCGTGTAGTGGACTGAATAAAATGACTCTTTTAGATCAAGAAATAAAGAATCGGTGAGTCTACGGGAGGAATGTCAAGGATCACGGACGTGACTAATGAAAAGATGATAGTTACACATTCAACCGGATATGAAACCAGTTCGGTTCTCATTCTTGCATCTTTCGCTTGAGGCTTACAATCGACAGAAGATATCATTCATCCGGAAGTTTATCGTTTCTCCAAATCTAAGACTGCAACCTCACACAGAAGAGTGGATGAAGACAATCCACCTGGATCAGAAATTGTACCACGTATGAGCAGTGAGAGATGGCTCTGCAGTCGCCTGATTCACTACCGTACCTGATGTGTTGGGGCCTAACGCCAAGTCTTGGGATCATAGTTGCGAGTTTACTTCTAACAACATGAAAATATCAGTACCAAATCACTCACAGAGCAAACATGAACTCATCGCCCTCCACTACCATTTGTGGACTAAACCAAAATATTGATTCTGTACACCAATTACTCCGTTGATTTCTTATCACCATATTTTTGACCGAACCCCAAATCTCCCCCTCCCCCCCCCCCCCCCCCGCCAGTCAGATACCACTCGGCTATCTTCCAGTCTCAAACCACACTTTCCACCTTGGTTTTATACCTAGAGCTGATATTTGTGCTTTTATTTATCTCACAGTTGCCGCCTACAGATTGTCAAATTCTGACTTTTCCATTCGTGAATTTCAGCTGATGTGGATGAAGCTCCGGTTTCCTTCTTTCATCCATTACTTCTGTGTCATGTAATACTGGCAACTAGTCCACCTTGGTTTTCTTATGTATCACTATTGAACACATGTCTTTTACGAATCCCAACCGCCACAATACGATCTTGGGAGATTTCAAAATTCATAACCAGGAATTGTTAACACATTTTTCTGTGACTTCGTCTTTGGGGGTGTGAAGCCGAACGTTCCGCCTTGATCAACAATCTCAGCCAGCTGTTTCACCTACCCACACATGTCCCGGATCTAGCCGGCAACTGCGGCTGTATCCTCGATCTTATTCTCACTCCAGTCACTTCTGGCATTTCAGGCATATCTATTCTTGGCTCGTCCGATCACTCTATTGTTTCTTGCATCATCAAACCTACACGCCCCGATCCGCCAGCCACTTCGACACACATTTTGGAGCTATAACTGAAAATATTTCCTCGCTTCCTCTTTTCTTAGCTTCGAATCCACGGAACGAACGTTGTTTCACTTCGGACGTTTTCAAATCTATTTTCAACTTCATTGACATTGTATACATCCTTTTATTCCACACTTCTCCAGCAAACCGGGACCCCCCGGGGTGGTTTAACCACGCATGCGATTGTACTGAAGGCCAGAATCGCATAGTCCCATTCCGAAACATGGCCACCCTTCTGACCCCAATAATTACCAACGTATTTCCCTCATACACGTTTTTCCGAAAGTATTTGTGCCCATCATCTTACTCCTACTTATCAATGGCCTTTCCAAAAGTGACAGTCGAATCAGTTCACTGGCCAATCACGGTATCCCTCACTGCTCCCTGTCGTACTGCACTACGTCAAGCCAAAACTAACACCGATTGTGATCAAAGTGCAATTAACAATTCTGATCTCGAACAGATCTCTTCCGGGGAAACGACAACCATGTTGCATTTAATACTTTCAAAACCTCCAATCTTTCAATTCCTTTGAAACCACCAACCCCTCCCCATCATACACCCATGAACCCTTTGATTCCACTTAACTGCATTCCTTTTCTTGGATCGCCTACACCTTTTCCTTTATGAGGGTCTCATCACAAGGTTGCACCTTCACGTGGTGTGATGGTTTGTGCGCCTCCTCCGAGCTATACAGGAAGGCTTCTTAAAGCCGCAGATCCAACCATACCTGAAAGGTCAATGGGTAGAGACCAGGCGAAGCTCAGCCTCACGAGACCAGGTGCTTGGGCACCTCCTGGCTTCCTCTGACTATCCACGCTCGTCCCTGAAGAGGTTACTCCAGTGATTAAACGAGCAAAACAACCGCTAGATGGACGTAGCAACGAGGTGCCTGAGGCTTCCTCCCAACTGTGGCAGAAGTCTTCGTATTTTGTTTGGCAGCCCCTAGACAATAAATTGCTGTCCCGTCCACGTTCAGTCTGTCTCTCTGGGTGCATAAGGCTAAAGGCCAACCCCAAATAGCGGACCGACAACCAAACCACCAGAGAGCAACTCATCGAACTAAAACTCAAATTCCAGGCGTGATTGGTCTCTAGAAGCTTCCACACGGATGCTTCGGTTACGCACCCGCGTTGAATTCATGCCCCACTACCTTGTGGGTCAGACTTTTGAGTCAAAGGCTTCGGTTACGTTTCCCAGAGAAAAAGTTCTCCGTCAATGTGGGCTACCGCGAAGTATGCCGTGTCCTGAAGTCTCAGCCACCCATTTGGAAAATCCTCCTCACCTGTCCAGTTCTTCCACTCGCTCCCAAATCTCAAGAGATAGCTTCTGTTTGCTCAACCCATGGGTATCACTCATCTTTCAACTAGTAAGGTCAATCAACTAGAACCCATCAGATTGTTGAAACCAAAATCTCCTTTCCACTTAGCCACATATAAAGTCCGCATACTTTAACAGATCGGTTAACAAGCTGCCTTAGCTAGAATCCTTGAGACTTTCAATCTAGATGTACATTGTCTCCGAAACACCCGTACAATACCCTACTTCAACCGTCACCTTGCGATCTTTAGATCTGACCTCATTTTCACGCTTCGCACTCCGTGTGTAAGACGACCTGGTATACGAAGCTCGGGGTGTTGTTGGTGTCGGGATTGCGCCAAGGGTCAAGGCAGAGCGTTCATTTCTTGACTGGGTTCCGGTCCATAGCCAGCTTCACGCTGTACTTGTCGACGGCTCATAACGGGTCAATAGCTACAGAAAGAAGCGTTGGTGCTGAAAAGTCGTGTCCTTGTATGC
Organism: Echinostoma caproni; assembly: GCA_900618425.1. NCBI lineage: Eukaryota > Metazoa > Platyhelminthes > Trematoda > Plagiorchiida > Echinostomatidae > Echinostoma > Echinostoma caproni. The sequence continues at coordinate 39,524 of UZAN01042925.1, forward strand.
ATCGACTGATTGTAGTGTGCCTGAAGTCAATGATGAATTCTACAAGGACATCTCTCAACTGCTCCCAAGTACTCGATCCATGAATACCGTAGTAGTCGGAGACCTCAGTGTTCAAGTGGGATCCCTGGACGAATCGGAAACGCTTCTTGGTGGTTCACGTGCAATCCTAGCTAAACAGGTCAACTACATAACCATCAGACAGCAGGCGAGGACCCATTGAAGACTGTCGCTCCTACTGGTCAACACCGGTGGACACGGACCATGGTCTGCTACGAGCCAGATTCTCCCTTTCAATATTAAACAACCAAAAACGGATCCCCACAATACAGTATCAGCAATGGTTGCGAATTGGCCTTCGAAGAGGAATTATCTGGTTGCCTTTTAGTTCGACCATCGGCCGAAGGACTCGGTGAAAACTGAAAGTTAATCAAGGAGATTGTTCAAATATCAATCAAAAAACGGCGGATTCTGGCACACGATCAAAGTAAAAACGATGGATCTCATCAGGTAAACTGCATGCTTTTCTGGGTAGTTTCAGTGCTAGTGTAATCATGTTCGGTTTTCGTTTTGCACCTTCGACGTATAAAATGTTGCTACAATATTGGTTGCGGCCAGCACCCATCCTCACTCTGACTAAGGAAGCAGTAGGGAAAGTAGACAGGTTTTGCTATCTAGACAACCAAATCCCTGTCGGCGGACGAACGACGGATGAAGTGTCGGCACGCATACGAAAGGCTCGATTGGCATTTGTCAACTTCAGACATCTGTGACGCCGTCGCGACGTCCGACTGTCTATAGAAGGTCGAGTGTGCTGTAGCAGCTCAACTAGTGTTGCTTTACTGTGCAGCCTTGGCAATTACGGAAACGAGGAAGATAGAATGTCTGTGTTCGAACACCACTGCCTAGGTCACACTGCATGAGTATGGTGGGAAAACCAGACGAGTGATGCCGAGGTTAGACGCAGTTTTAGGTAATCGCGATCGTTGACTTGAGCAAGTGTTCAACCTCCATAGACTACGCTGGTTGGCAGATGTATTGCGCGTCACCAAATAGGTTACCATGGCACGTGATGTTTTTCGAGGCAGGCAGCAGATGGGAAAAGGTTAAGAGCAATTAAATTAAGGCCTGACATGAGGATAAGAAAACCCCCAACCAGGAGACTAGGTCACACAGGTTTCGTTAGGCTCCCTGGATGGGGACCCCGAGATCACGATCATCGATGGTTGGGGACACAGAGTTCTGGCTCAGCGACGCAAACAGTGGTGTTCATGCATCTACTCATTATTGTTGTAACTTCTGTCTATAAGAATTCGCTATCTTTCGCTTGAATTTGCTCTCAATATTCCAGTTGGTTTATTTTTCCGCTCCAGATGCCTCTTCGCTCCAGTACACCTACTATTGCACAAAAGGCCAAATTCGCCCTGCTCTTGAATACTGTAGTCACGCGTGGGATGGGTTTCGTCCGCCGCCCTTTTCCATTTTGATTGTGTTCAACAAACAGCCATCCGACTAACCCATTATCTCTCCTTAACTTCTAACTTGCAGTAACTGGCCCATCATCGGGCAGTTGCTTCAGTATTCCTTCATTAAGTTTATCTCCAAGAGTTTAGGTAGATGACTGTTCGCATGTCCCTCTAGATACTTTTTGAGTCCTACATGGACCCCGTTTGAGCGTTAAAGTGGATGGTGACATCACCAGTGTGTGATGAACAGGGGACCGGGGCGGACCCCCTAGTCACGGAGACCTACTGTTCAGTGATGGTAACCGACAACCTGATCCCCGGAACTTTGAGTGGCGAACCGCATAAGACACCGCTAGATAAGGCATGATATAGAACCGGACGACAGCAAATCTGTTTACCACCAAAGTTGGGCGGCGGTGGCGCGGCTCGAACCTCGGACCACAGGGTCCAAAGCACGCCGGTGACAGCGACTAAATCACTGGGCTACCGCCACCCAAATTAAAATTTATGTCCATCCATTGCAGCATTAGAGAGAAGTCACTGTAGAACTCATTCCTCGTACCAGACGAACAGCAGTCGGTCGATAAAGAGAGACAGTTACACAGTCAGTTATACATTGAATAGTTTGTAAAACAATAACGCTACACTTTCGCAGGTTGATTTCAGTTTACATCTTTTTCGTCACCAGTCGACCAATTAGAAAAACAAGCAGAGTCGTAGCAAGATAAAAAAAATACAGAATTCAAGTTAAGCACATATACGAAAATTAAGTGCACAAGTGTAGCTGTTTACGTCACTTATCCATATTGCCTGGTCTCGCACCACAGGTTAGGATTGCCAAAAGATCTCAAACAAGGGAGTTTAACGCTAACTACATTACCTACGAACCCATGAAGTACCTTAGGAGTATGATATGAAGCACTATCTGCGATGTCCTTAAGGTATGGAATGGGATGTGCGCAACGAGGGATCCCCTCCCATTCAACCCTCGATAGTGAGCTACTGATTTCAAACTGTATGAACAGGTGACAATTCTCATTCACAGCTATTCTTATGCCACAAAGATAGAAACCAAAATTAGGATCTGGAGACCTGCAGTTTCCCAAGAGTCTACGGGACTATACTCCAAGTTCAAACTTTCTATTGTTCTACTTGTAACTACTTGTACAGGAGTAATCCCACGTTGGTTGGTCTACCGTTAGTGTACCGACTCTTGAGGTGGTCGACAACGCTCTGGACGTTCGTCACTGTAGCTGGAGGGGAATTCTATTGTTGTTCACTTCTTTCGAGGGAGGCGGGCGACAATGATTTAAAGAGGTGTTTGGATAAGTACCTTTAGGAACCTTGGAGGAACGATAACATGCGATTGGTCCTCTGACCCAGTGGTGATTTTGATTTCAGAGACACCTTGTCCCCAGCCCTCGCAACTGAAAACAGACTACATACCTATCTATATCAATGATCTCCCTAAGCTTTCTTCTGTAGAGATTGCCAGTCGAGCGGATGTCACATGGGGCACAGACGCATTCAAAGTGCAGTCGGCAACTGACCGAGCCAAAACTGGTTAGTCGATTGGAGTTTACCAATTAATAATGGAAAATGTTTTACCATGTCCTTTGGTAACTCTCCTGGGTAAGCGGTTCAATCCGAATCCAGGTGGATCAGCACGAAATTCTCGGTTTCTGGCTGAATAGAAACCTCTCGTTTTCTTCTCATGATCATAAAGCCAGTGAATCCGCATTTCGTTTCTTAAACCCCATTAAACGCTCCTTCCCGCGTATAACCAAAGAGGACTCTCCTTTCTTGTATGGGGCATAAATAAACCCGCATTTAGAATATGGCAGCCAAATTGTACATTCTGGCCTTATTCGCGATCGCGACTCTCTTGAACGTGTGAAACGAAAGGCCACGAAACTAGCACCTGGCTTGTCAGAAATCCGTTATCCTACCCGGCTTAATCAGCTAAATCTATATCCCTTAGATATACGACGTATCAGACGGGATCTATTTCTACTTTATAACCTCGCTTCAGGCCTAGTTGACTACTTTTTCACACGATCTAGCCTGGAACATCTACGGGATACCTAAGAAGGCTTTTCCAACACCGGCCCAGAATCTCCAATTGCTCCAGTTCCTTCATTCACAGGGTCATCTCAGAATGGAATAAACTTGCACAAGATATTGTGAATTCCTCCTCCAAAAGGGTCTTTAAAACCCTGCTTACTCGCATCCATGACTCACCCTTCCCAAGAACTAATTGGCCTATATCTTCTGAAGGGCATCTACACTTTTACTTGCTTCCTCCTCTTACCCCTTCTTATCATTCTGTCTTTCCTCCTCTCCCTTTTTTCCCAATGCATGTAACCTCAACCTAGCGGCCCTATAGTGGAGCTAGCACTTCTCCAACAACCTCGCTTTCATCTCGTGCAAAGAACAGCAGAGAAAATACAAACACAGAACCGGGTCAATTGGGTGAAGGCCTCGAACCCGAGTACTACTTGAAGACTAAGGATAAGACTACTGTTAAACAATTGCGCTCTTCAAAAGAACGATCAAACGAGTGAATAGAACATTGTAACAGATTGAGTATCCGGAAATTTCATTTGCGGCAGTGTAACTTACCGTGCCTGCAGTATCCAAGATTTCCAACATACATTGTTTGCCATCGACTTCCGTTTGTTTTCGATAACTATCCTCAATGGTAGGATCATATTTTTCAACAAATATTCCTTGCACGAACTGCACAGTTAGAGCACTTTTCCCGACGCCACCACTGCCTAAAACAACCAATTTGTATTCCTGCATTGTGAGCCCCGAACACGGAAGCGTCGGTACTACGCCCGGGCTACTGGTCCAAAATGTGGTTTCTTTGAAATTACGACCTTCAGTCAGTCAGTCAGTCAGTCAGTTTGCACAGGACAGGAGATGGCCACGGCCAATCGAGCGTCCATATTTCCTCCGGTAGTAAACTCCGTTCCGGCCCCTACCACTGCGGGTGTTCTATATTACAGTTCTACACGTTTTCTTGACGCGCAAACATCCACAGACTGGGGGACCACCTGCACCCAGGACCATCACCTAGGCAAACCCTCTGACCATCGAAAGGGTTACGGAAATAAGGGACTTAGGCGTGAATATTCACGATTCATTTAAGTCGTCTTCCCAATGTGTTATTGCAGCAAGCAAAGCACAAAGGGCTGTGTATCAACTACGGAGGACAATAGATTCCAGAGCTCCTCAAGTCCTCATACCCCTGTACAAGGCAATAGTCAGGCCGCACATTGAGTACGCTGTGCAAGCTTGGGCTCCTGCCCTAAAGAGAGATCAACAACGTTTAGAGAATGTCCAGCGAAGTTTCACAAAGACCATTGCAGGCTTGAGAGACACTCCATACGAAGAGAGGCTAAGGACCTTAGGACTTTTTTCCCTCCGTCGAAGGCGGCTTCAGGGGCGATCTTATCGAAGTGTTCAAACAGATGAAAAGCTGTCCAATACTTCCTTGCCTCTATTCACGCTGGAATAGAGCTCTGCTACAAGAGGACATCGCCTCAAACTGAAGAAGCCCAGGGCACTAAAAAGCGTGAGAGCAAACTTTTTTCTCACAGGAATCATTAACCAATGGAACAAGCTGCCGGAGCCGTTGTGTCATCCCTAACGGTAGCCCAATTCAAGGCCAGATTGGATAAGGCGTGGACATCACTATTCCCCACCGTTATCTAGGACCCCTTACTCCCATGAACTATCTTATCTTCCACACTCCAAATTCTACCGT
>UZAN01042926.1:6478-28792 GCA_900618425.1 Echinostoma caproni
GGTACAATGATCTTTATGAAACGAAAAAAGTTCCATGCTTTGCATGTGAGCGGAATACTGCCAGTTTGCTCACGCCAAGGGAGGCGAATTTTCTTGGAGAATTCAAAACTGCATCTTTCGACTAGCCAAAGTCTGACCAGCAAGGCAACCGAGCGACGTGTGAAAACCGCAATCCGTTAGGGGTTAGTGTTTGTTTGTTATTGATCGGTGAAGGACACCGATTCAAACTTCACCAATCACTGCCAGATTTTGCTAGCAAATGCTAGTGGGAAATCCATCGGCTAAGCAAAAATAATCCAAAGTCAGTATTTCATTCCAATCGAAGCGTTAGGTGTGATATTTGGGGCCTTATGTGGTTCACCACTCCATGTACCGGGGCTTAGGGTCCCGGTTTCCATCACTTAACAGTAGGTCTTCGTGACTATGGGGTTTATCCTGTCTGCTGCTCATCACACGAAAGTGTGGAATAAAAAACAGAATAGGAGTCTAGCCGAACGTGAGCTTTAGTCTTTTAACAACCGCAGTACAGTGGCTCAAATAAATGAAATATGGTCCAATGAGAGATACAGCAGTGCATAACTTCATGATAGAAGGTACTTGGGGCTAAAAAAATCGGTTATTCATTCATTTACCTTTATGGTAGCGGAACTGAAAATCAAGTTGAATGATTAGTATTGAGAATTTTATGATAAGATTTTGTCCGCTTTGTGACCACTGAAATTTCAAGTAGTATTAAGTCTCATTCGATTTCTACAATTATTATTTAGACGAAACAAATAACTCTCTCGTTCGATACAAAATCCTGAAATCTTTTATTCGGTAAATACGCGGTAAGGTAAAACATCATCATTGTGCGGCGTAATGCAGTGAATCGAACTTCACTAATCGCTACCAAACTCATTGCATACGAGGTAAGTGAAACTGTAAATAGTATAGGGATTGGACTTAATTTTAGAGACAGGAAAAGGAAGCGAACCTCTATAGTCAACACACAGAGTACACAGTCCAAATGTGCATACATACAATTTCAAGCATTCTGGTCTGATAAGACCAGTAAAACAGATTTAACCCCATACGAAAGTAGAGGATAACAGTACAAAATAATTGTTCTTTCAAAATGTTTGGTGCTGTAAGTTATAGGAAAACCGAGCCGGACAGGGGTTCTTTTATAAAAAAATATTGTACCATGAATTGTTTGGCACACGGTCTGAACCACCGTGTGTGAAACTATGATATACAGGAGTTCTCACAATCTTGCAGTTCTTGAGGGAAGAGGACGAACCAGTATCAGTAATGTGGCCTTTGGGCACGATCGCTCTCCCATAAAGGATAGCTCTTCGAGAGCCAAATAAACAGGTGCAACAGAAACGATATGAGACGGGTTAACTCTGTGATAACGATAAAAGAGTCATTTGGAAGCAATAGCTTGATGATGGGTTGGGGACTCCAAGTTCAGATCGGAAGGCCGTTATCAATAGAATTCCGATCACGGGACGGAGGTAGAGGAGAAAACGGAGCTTAATCCGACACGTGACCACAGAGCTCAGGGTTGGAACAAACACATGCATTGCACAAAAATAGAAAATATGAAGAAGATAAGAATAGTCTGGCATGGAATATAAAACCAATCCTGAGCGTGACACGAACGGCTGATGTTTCAGTGGGAGCAAAAGAGCAAGAGATAGAAAAGGGAGGGTGCTGGAATTTGTGGAATCATTTTGAAGAGTCNTGGAGATGGGGATGATCCTGTAAATAAATAAGGAGGAATCGTGGTTTTGGAATGATGTAAAACGCAGTTTTTTTTGTTCCCCAGGCTAACATACAGTCAAGACGAGCATTGGTTGCTTTGTAGTGAGCAGCATAATCTTTTTCGATGCTGCTGGTAGCGGATCGAGAACAACGGCAAGATGGAGACCTGGGACAGGCAGCGCCTGTGGAAAAGGTGCTGACAAGGCGTAATAGATTCACTGAAGCAAGATTTTAAAAAAAATTATATTACACACCTTAGTGTGATGAACAGCAGACAGGGTCAACCCCATAGTCACGAGGACCTGCTGTTCAGTGATAGAAACCGGCACCCTCAGTCTCGGGAATTGGAGTGGGGAACCACATAAGTCCCCCCCAAGTTAACCGTGGTATTGAACCACGAGCCTAACCAGAGCCAGAGTTATCTATCTTTAGAATTTGGCCATTAGAACACTGGTAATTTGCTTTATGATAGGATTTAGGACCGAAATGTATGGATAAAGTAGAACAGTAGAAAGTGCATAGAGTCTAAATAAGATACTTCGACAAAGATATTTTAGAAGGCGGATGGAGAACACAAGTGTTTTATTTGTGTTTGATGGTTGATTTGGTGTTCCCGTGATTAGGAGAATTCAGCATTAGGTTGCATGTAGCGGAGTCACCTGTGTGGATTTGTTCCCAGACAGTCAGTCTACGTGGAGATGCTACCATTCGGGGATCCGGTATGCATTTCCATTTTTCGATATAAGAGCTCCGGTTTTTCTCTTGTACTAGATCATTTATTTCTCTTTGTAGTGTGGGTGTTCCTATCAATCCACCATTTATTTTTGATAAGTTACTACCGGAGTGTAAATCCACTATTACAAAATAATGGCGTCACAACTGTTGTCGAAACGTCTATTACTCCATGGCTTGTCGATAAATGAACGGTATCAACGACATTTAGTCGTGGACCATAACCGAATAATTGACCGGTTTACCTTACTGTATACTTATTTTCTTCCGAGGATCGACGAACCCCAATCACAAAATACTGCTTCCATTGCGTTAGATTCATCGCGAATATACTGTACCTCGACGTGATATAGAAGCTTGTGCATCTCTGTACCCCAAGGTACTAAGCAGGATGGCTTTGTGAAGTTAAAAGATCCAATAATACCTGGAAGGTCAGAGGGTAGAGGTCAGGCTTAGTCCATTGTCTTGGTGCTCCAGGTTGAAGGTTCGACCCGAGTTAGCATCTCAGTCTGTGAAAATGATGGAAAATTAATTGGTTCAAGTAGATGGGCCTCCACTTCTCATCAGCTGCCTAATGGTTAGGTTCTTGTCAGAACTAAAGGTTTTGACCAGGAGCCTTCTGCTTAATGGTTGCGCTCATTTAACAGTGCAAGCCCATATGAACACAAATTTAAATGGATATCATGATACTTCGGTGGTCACACTGGATAATGAGGATGGCAATGCCCATTTCATCGATCGAAATAAGTAGATATCTCAATCGTTGTTAAATGTTTTGTCTCCCATCTGCAACCCTCTCCACCTGCCTCCGCTTTCGACCCATATTATTCCCTCAGACAACTTGTGTTGCTTGCTCAAGCTCGTTTTCTGATAGCATTGTGTTGGTGCATCATAGAATAAACTGTAACTTGTGAATCCTCGTCAATCTCTCAGTTTGAGTCTCTGGAACGTGAGGACTACGATGCAGATGGGTTAACAAGCTTGTCTTATGCGTACAATGCACTCCTTGGCAATCAATGTCTGCTGCTTACCTAAGATACTTTACTTCAGGATTCTACTGGTATAGGTCCTTCGAGTTTGCCAGATCTATTATCGAGATGCTTTTTCCGCACGTCAGAAGACAACAAAGCCCGTCCGGTAGGTCAGCGCGTGTTAGGTGTTGTATTGAACAACGGAGCTGAAACCGCACTTGTTGACTGGATTCTCGTCAACTGCATTGTGTTTGCAATGAGGCTCAATAAACATAAACAGAAGAAATACCGAAAGGTGTTTACTGATCGTCAGTATATGCGCTGACCAACTGCATTCCGATGCACAAGAGAACAAGTTCTACTACAGACTCGCCGATTTTATCCCGCCGATCCAATTCTCCCGTATAATTACTCGAGCCAATAATGTTGCTGCACATGTTAGAAAATAAAATGCACCAGAAACCTGTTTTTTTGGGGGGTGGGGGGTTGGTGGCCCAGTGTGCCTTCCCTGCCCCCCCCTCCAGGAAAAAGTAACAGAGATCGACTTCAATCCTGTACAAACCACCGGTTGTTCCTGTCCAGTACCACCATCCGAAAGCTCTCAACGGATTGTTGCGTGACACTTTAACGGATAAGCTACCCCAATTAGACTAAATTGGGATAGACTACCATTGGTGTGGTTAATAAGAGAACTGTGAACCTTATTGGACCAGTCTGGCAGAGGCATCACGTGGATGAGGGGTCGGCACGCATACATAAGGTTTGGCTGGCGATTGTCAGCTTGAGACATCCATGTGTAGGCCTTGCTGCTGAGAACACCTATTGCTTATACCCAGTAGTCGTCTATCACACTGAGACGTGTTAGCAGTTTCCCCTACGAGTTGAAGGACCATAAAGCGGAGGTCAACAGATGACTGGAAGACGAGGTTGGGTCTCCGGCTGGTTGATTCGAGATATTGAAGGACATAATAACGAACCGACGGCAGTCGCGTTGTCATTCCTTATCAGGACAGGATGCCTGAAGAGATTTTGTTTTTGTAGTTAGATTATGTACTCAGTGTGTTGATCACAGAGGTCAACTTTCTCCCCTCTTCAATCCCTGTCCGCCGTACACGTCCGTAATTTACGTATTTTGTGAGCTTGGCGGCTATCATTAAAGTTCGCTTCACTATATTTCGTTTTACTATGGTGATGATGACGTGCAGCGCGTTGGATCCATGACAAACAGCATTTGGAGCGTGTGGTAAACCATATCACTTTCATAGCATACGTCTGGAAGTGAATAGCGGTCACTCGCTTCCGGTGTGCAAACTTCCATTTCATGGAAAAGGATAAATAAACTGGCAATTTCGACTACAATGACGATATCACTGCGGTTTACATATAAGTGACCACAATTAGAAACTTTGCAATGTCCGGAATACTGAATACCGAATGTTTACGAACATTATTAAACTGGTGTTTGACAGACCTGGAGACACGTCTCGAGTCTTTTGGGAAGGAGTACTACTGACTCATGGCGCAAAGATGCACACAAAAACGAAACTTTTGATAAAATGTAAAGGTTTAAACAGTTCAACGGGGCACCTAATGAAAACACCAACTGGCAAACAAGCTCTTTTTCAGTGTGCCCTTATCGTGCCATTACAACACAATATAGATGACTAGTAACAGATAAAGATTTACTAAGGAAAAAGGGAAAATAATTAAAGTATTCAGCAGTTTGTTTCATAATTGGTTCCCAATTATCATTTACTTCTATGTTTCATGACGGGTCACTTGTCGGCAATCCGGCCATGGGAGCTTGAGTGCTTGCACAAATTGTTTCTGTGTCCACAGAGGGGGGTAGTGCAGACGGATACTAACTACCTCTGTTTTAGCAGGAATGCGAAACGTCGAAACGGTGTCTAGACTGTCCCGTTCTAACTCTGTACAGGGGTCGGAACGGTTCGATCACATTTACGATTTCATTAATGTCGACGCATCGGTGATTGACTAAATTACCCCAGTTCTCAACCACGCAGGGTGATGCTCACGGATGCGTTCGGACGGACGCCTTATCGTGTGGCCAACATACTTTGCTTCACAGAAGCAAGTGAAAGATTAAATACAGAAAGAGGCAGCAGAATCAGGGACTCTATCTTTCAACCGTAGATACACCATCGAGCCAGATGTGAATCGAGTTTGGAGCTTAGTCGCGTAGAATGTTTCGTTGATGACATTTGATAGCCTTCTATGCACAATCTCTAACAAGGTGTCGCCTTTGAATGGTAAAAGAATGTACACAGACTTCTCAGCAATTACCCTCTTGGGAAACGCCTCTTGTCGTTGCATCCCAGATTCCACCAAGCGCTCCGGGTATCCATTCTGGATGGAGATATTCTGCGCATTTGGAGTTCTTCAACCAACATGTCCTTTGTGCAAATTCTTCTAGCTCTATTGGCCAAACAGGGTATGACCTTTTTCATACTGAATAGTACAAAGCTACGGACATGAATTTATTGCCCATTCCACGTCGCCTTCCTGTGTACTGGCCATCTGATGGACCCGTCATCACCACGAGTTAGGTAAACATCTAAATATGCTAGTTGATTGTTAGCTTCATTTTCAATCGTGAAATTCAAATTCCGATGCGCAGCATTGCAATGTTATAGTAAATGTTGGCAGTCCGACCACGCATTAAACATCGTCTGCGTAAATTCTGTACCGTACGCATTGTTCGATGTGTTTTAAGCGGGCCGTTTACCATTTTAGACACAAAAATATCGGCAAAAAGGGCAATAGCGGGAACCCATTGCTATACCGTCCTTCTGACGACAGATTTCCTCATTAAACTTGAATTACATATGGTGAGTGCAAAAGAATAACAATATATTTGGGTCATTTTTCGGCAGGCCTACATTAATCCCGTTAATCCCGTTGCATTCGATATAGGTACACAGATAATCAGTTGTTTCGCCGATTGTAACATTCGTGAACAGAGATGTGACATCAGGTGAAAACACGGGGCGATCTTTGATATTTAGGCCACTCAATAATTGAACAAGACCGATTGTATCCATAAGGTTACACTGAGTTAACGTCACTCTCACCGGTTCCAGGAGATGAGCCAACCATTTGGCTATCGCATGGTAAGGAGAGTTGCACATGTCCAGGCTTGACCTGAGGGGAACTACACTATTATATACTTTGGACAGCCCATAAAACCGTGGAATCGTAGTCACTGGTGGACGAATCCCTTCAAAAGTGGCGGTGTCTATAGAGACCTTTTGTTTTAGTTTTCGTAATGTGGTAAAAAGGGCTCTCTCTATTTGGGGTGTTTTGTCATTTTCGTGGGACATTTTTGTGAACTTCCATTCATCATTCTGAATAGTCGCTACCTTCCTGATGTAACCTGACTTGTTAAGTAATACGATGCCGGATCACTTGTCCGATTTCGTTATGATAACTTCCGTGTTCCGTTTCAACTGTTTTAGTTTCTATAGAGGTTGTTCCTTTAATAATCCGTAAGTCGATGATCAGGCACTCTGATATTAATAACATGTGTTCAACAGAGTAGACTTAGGCTGTTCCGTTTTCAACCGAGATGAGGGACACAAGTCTGATAACTGAGCACAAAGATTTTCAAACTCCACCTCCATATCTGATTGCTTGAACTGTCTCCCCGAACAGCAGAACGTTTGCCCCAAGGATAATACTTCTGTCGACGTTTTGTCCAAATGTAAAGGGATGGAAGACAGTTTGAGATGGAATGTATAAAGAGCTTGTCTGCGGGTTCAGAAAAGCTCTTAAGCGTTGCCATATTTGTTTTCTTTCTGTTCTAACAAATTCGGTACAGAGTACCCAATGTTTATGGTTTCCTGAAGTTATTTTTATCGTGTTGGTACATGATATCTGCGTCGGTTATGATGTTTCACGTTCCTCATGGTTTGCTTTAAGTAAAATAAAATTGATATGCTATTTCCATCGATGGTCAAGTAGCTGAAAGTAAGTTTCAAAACCACGATTCAATTCATGTCGCGGATGGAGGTGCGTGGAAGATCGCTGTGCTTTTCGTTTCATGAATGATAATATTTTAAGTCTGTTTAAGTACTGGTTACTCATAAGTAGCGTAGATAGAATAACAAATGTTAATTCCACCTTGAATTCTGCAGTCTAGTGGATTACTACGTGAACTTGATTATCATCGTCTTTTACGACAGATCCGAATACGCGCTCTGGACTTCCTCTTTCTACTGTCTGGGAGTTACAGTGTGATTGAAGTATGAGATCCCACATTTCTGGTATTTTTTCCTCGTCGGCATTCGTTGGTACAGGTATAGACGTCTTGAAAATTTCACAAAGACGGAGGACATTGCGACAACCTGAGTATCTCCGTCTGTGGATTCGGCAGTCGTAGAACCCACGAGAAGCAGAATCAGATAAGATTTGCACTGTGGGACACCCTAGCTTTTGAACCCGTCCTTCATTCACGTTGGTTGACAATTGCAAAGCTCGCTCCAAATTTAGTTTACGCCATACCAGACAGATGAGCGAAACCAATGTACGCCACTAACTGGCATGAAATAGCCGAACAGTGCAAGAAATCGTGAAACATCGCACTACGATATATGGAATGTGACGAGTAGTGTGCACCTAAAATGTGACTGATTTGTAGCAAAAAGCTAAGGGAATCGAAGCAATGTAAAGTGCGTTTTTCTTTATTTCGATGGAAATGAGCTCTGTAGCAGAGACTTGATTCATCACTTAACCAACCTTCTAATCCACGAGCTTCTGGTACAGAGATTCTCACGATTCATTACACGGATGCATGCTCTATTACACATCCCGTAACTGCTACAAAAGGACTGCATTCTACAATCCCGAAGAACGGTGAGCGTTCACTCAGGAATGAAACATTCGGTTTTGAACTATTATGCTGGTTCTTCATTTAGAGCAGAAGATGCAGATTGGCGAGATATAGAAAGTGATAGACTCCAATTCTTCTGTCTTCATTAATAAAACAACCTCTATGAAAGGGGCGTTGGCCACAATTGTGCACAGTCACGTGATTTGAGGGTGATTGAAGCCAACTAAAGGTTTGAAATACAATGGTAATCACCTAATTAATGGAATCATCATTATCTGCAATCCTAAACAGAATAGGGAATCAAAACTCGGTGCATATGAAGCAATTTATAAACTATAAGTGACAATGGGTGCAAGGGAGTATTGAAACAATCATTCAGGGCAGGGGAACAATAAATGGGGAATAACGTGGTCCGTTGACGAAACGAAAGACGGTGCGTTTTTCACACATTTTCACACACATGATGGTAAAATATTATTTAAGTCATTGATGAGGAAATGATTATCACCATTGGGATATAAGTGAATCAGTTACTCAGTCTGACTGATTAATTCTTTGATTGATGTGTGCTTGAGACTAACAAACTAACTTCTCTATATATGATCGCCTCTATTCCCTATTTCCATTGACTTGACCGCGTACAGTACTGGTCCATTGTGATGCACTGAAATATTTTCTCTATGATCAAGTGGAGTTCCACCATATTTATTACTTGTTTTAATGCTTTATGTGTGGACAATAATTTATATCTTGTCCACTGGGATCTAAGCAGTTTCTAGGCTGCATAATTATTAATTAAACGTGCGTGACCTTGGTTGCTAAGATTAAATGATCTGAACATGAAAAACGCAAACTTTATCAAGTATGAAAACGCAATATATTCTAATGGGAATAAACGAAGAATTATCTCAAATGATTTACACAAACCCTTGCGACCTCGGGTGTTTGCTATGAGGCATTTTTTTATCCGACTTATAATCCATTATAGCAACTCTTTTGAATAACCAAATGGAAATGTTTCACAACCCGGGGAAATTACAATAAATGAGGTACATAGTGGACATAAACTTTACATCCTAGTTATTATCAATGTTGATTTGTTGTAAATAAAATCTTTTTTATCCCCTTAACTTACCTCGTAACTCGTCATGCTGTAGGTCAACCACTACTGATGAAATGGGAGTATCCTGTACATTGTGAGTTATTCCATCTCCTAAGTATAAACGAATCAGGAAAATCAATGCTATAAAGACTCACCAAGGCTTGTTTGTTATTATTTGGAAAAAAATTTAGTCTAGTACAAATACTGTTGCGTATACGAACACACAAGTGTTTCACAGGGACCTGTTGCTTCAGTTTCGATTAGACCTGTATATCACTCTTGTGCATTCGTTAGCTTTGTCCATCCTCGTACATGCATTCATTCATGTGTTTCCCACACATGAACTGTTAACTACTGGGTGTGCTTGTGCAAACGTGTCGATCGATAATAGCTGTACTGTAAATGGTTTGCCTTACCTCATAATCTCTCTTTCCACATTTAATTGTTTTATTTTCGAACACAGAATGAACAGTTTGGGCTTCAAGTAAATGTGTCCCACAATCATGTACAGTAATCTCCATGGTCACTTGAATTGTATAATAATAGTTATAAAGATTTAAACAATCATAATTCTAACTCAATACTCTGAAACTTACTGGTTTTGAATATTCTATTGAATGAACAATGAACAGTGATAGAGGGAACATTTCAATAGAGAGCATCATTGTATAATCAATTTTCACATGAGATGATGTGGTCAGTGAAAGGCTTGAAATGGTATTCATAGAACAAGGGAAGTTAGACTACAGTGGTTAGACTCAAACAAACAAACCAACTCCGAGCAATGTACTGGGGATCTGCCCGCAGATAACCTCATTCATCCCCTTCTGTCTTACTTAACCCGTTTGATTGCAGTTCAGCTTATCCGAATTTCTTCATTGCAATCAACTGCGTTGGTGTCGTTTGGAGCACACTCTAATTGATAACAGGCCTGATCAAAGATAACAAGTTTGATGTTCATGTAAGCGGAGCATAAACCGATGATAAGATAAGGGACGAGATGGGAAGTTGTTCCGTTGCAAAAGAGCAGACTCGGCATTCTGGGCCATATCTCTCGGTGTCTCTGATCAACGATCATCATAATCATCATCCCTTGAACCCCAATCTGAAAGGTCGGCTGCATCAACCGACACCAGTGCTGAAGGTAACGTCTTCATATCACTTCATAATTTCATGGCCTAATTGCCGCGACGTTTCTTTCAGTCTTGCCCAACACGTGCCAAGGGAACACATAGGGGTAAATAAACAAGGAGCAAGGATACGCGAAACATGACTGAGAAATTGGAAGCGATGTAGAGCGACCTTAGTAACAACCCTTTGGCGATTGAAACAAAACAAACAGGTTTTGTCCATCGGGGTGAAGGCTACTTAGTTTGCTTGAATTTCACTGCGCACAACCTAATGTAAACTTGGAAATAATATAAGTGCGCGGTTTCAGCTATCTCACTGAGGGCCACGCCAACACCCGCAAGGTCAGTAGACAGCCTCAGGGTCCCCGGAGGTGCGCAAGTGAAACGTCGCAAATTGGTTTAATCGGATAACGGAACTAAACGCTTGAATGAGTTTTTTTAGGTACAACACATCGATGACTAGGGTCTCGAGCGGATGAGCTGAACACGCCTGCTGTCCTATATGCAATGGAGCACGCGCGTTAAAACAACTGGTTTGAACTAGCACTGAAGAGGCCTAGGGGTCTCAGTTGACGGAGCACTCGGTGAGACTTGAAAGCTAGTCGAGCTCGGACGCGACAGGACAGCGGGAGAATTTCCATCCGAGGCCCTTCTGTTAGTACAAAGTGAAGTGAAAATATGCTACGGGTAGAGGGTAAAGGTAAAATCGAGGAGGATAAGAGGAACAGGAATGTATAAATGGCGTAGAATGGTTTACAGTGATAGATGAATGCCCCGAGTATGAGTTCACTGAAAGTAGAAAGCTTAAGGATCATAATTGTTTACTCTTTGGGCTGCTGTACTACTTGTTAGACGAGTCCGGTGTAGGCCTTATTCGAAGGTGCACGCTAGTCTTTGTGCTACCAAGCGCGGACTTTAAGGCCACAGTGTTATTTCGGATTAGCCAGTGGCCAGTTTTTTGGTTTATTCGCCTCTTCTGGAAAACCTTGTCGTACAAGAGACCTCGACAAGAGGCAATGGTCACATTTAGTGGTCATGTTAGCACTGACCATAGATATGTGTGGTGCTGTGTGCGGAAGACTGTCGCCGAGAGGCACACTCACAACATCCTCCAATTCTGCCGCTGATCGTCCGCGACCGGTTATTTAGTGAGCGTAAGTCCACCTTATTCCCAGTTAACCACGAGATGACGGCTGTTTCCCTGACCGCAACCTGAGAGCGCACTCGATGGCATACAGCTATGCTTTACTGAGAAATGTAATACAATCGAAAGTAGAATGTTTCAAAACTTGAAAAAATTCAGGTTGATGGATTGCATTATTTGACCACAATCATAGTCCATTCCTGAAGCATTTAGTATCTCCTTTTGGTCCGTACTATTGAATAGGACATCGTAAAAGATCGGGTTACTCACGAGACACCTTATCATTGTATGCATACTTCTATAGGAGTTATGGGATTGTAAGCAGACAGACGCCTCGTGGCACTGTCACGTACAGCAGTCACATGCTGTAGCTGCGCTATTATTTGGTACACTTAACACCATTGTGTGGCAAACATCACATTCATCCGATCGTTTTTGAGTACATTTCAAAGATTTTTCAATCACATGTGCTGATATCGATTATTTCACACACTGCCGGAAAAACGGAAGCAGCCTTCATGGTTCGTTTTGTGACTGGTATGACCTTGTCATCCGTAGAGTGTCGGCTGACTATCTATGATTGATCCGATGTTTACTCCCACACAATTCAACATTAGATGCACCCATCAGGCCAAGAGTACATCCTCAAATTTCATATGAACAGTGATCAGTGTGCATGCCTTATCAGCATCACTGTAAAGATGAAGTTGAGATAGGAAAGAGCAGAGGAATTATAAATAGAAGCCTTATCACGTAACTTGGAGCCGAGCTAATCACTAATTGATAACCGGTAAAGTCCCAATTAGCTTCATTTTGACCTTAATTGCTGAGACAAGGAAAAGACGGATCCCATTTTCTCATTCCTTTCATTGAATGCAGAATACCGTGTTTCAGCTCTTTTTTTTATCGCGGTTTGTTTTTTGTTAGCAGCACAACCCTTCTTACTAATTTTTGCTACCAACTTTTGCATTTTCGCAACAGTGGGTTTGGTCTTTTTTTTACAGAGGAGAGTATTTCCGATAACCTGAATGGATTTCTTTGAATCTGATTGACTCGAATATCATGAGGATCTCTAGAAAAAAATATTGGTGATGATTTGATAATTCTTAAGTTATTCGAACAACTAAACCCTTTATTTCTGAAAATAGTCTAAATACTAAGTGTTATTGTTTTTCTAAAAGCCGTTTAATGTAGATGGAATCTGGTCCACATAAAGTGACCGGATATGGGACATAATCCCATTGGTTACAACAACGATGGAATCAGATATTGAAACACCTATCGCACAGGAATACAGACCCAAATGAATGATCGTGATATAATTCAATAAACCAGATGCCCGCTACCCAAGCCCGTCATAGTTCGAACTCCGGACATGGTTGTAGTGGTTGAAGTACACACCGATCAAGAATTACGTATCACGTATCAAAAATCACGGATGCCACGCAAGCATTGAATCACACTGGCACTTGAACAACGGTAACCCACGTAAGAGAGACGCAAGGAAAAGGCCATAGGAGTAGCAGATCATTTATTGGAAGAAATCATACGGTTTGAATAATATGTACTAAAGAAGTTCATTGGTCTTATAGGCATCTACCGATCGCGTGCTCGCATTCTTGGCGTCGTAAGGATTCTGTCTGGGCCACACGGCTTCTGATTGGTCGTCACAGTAGGCCTTGGTTCGTTGTCCAGAAGCTATAACGTGTAGGCGCTTTGCTGGCGTCACCTGGGAAGCTTGACTCATCACAGTTGTCCGGAAACCGTAACGTGTCGCGCCGTGGTTTGCGTCATCCCGTAAGCTAGGATCACCACGATGGCTTGAGAATTTTTATTGTCATTCTGCCCACAACTGAACTGGATGATCGTAGCAACAACGAACTACTATCCGATAAGTACGATTTACATTCTTGAATCATTGCGCGAGTCGAACGTCTTGTAGCAGAAATAGGGCACTGAGTCATATGGAGGGGGGAGGGAGCTCGAATTGGACGTGATTCTAGCTGCGTGCTCACTCACAATCAACAATGCCAGGTCTCTCTCTGAATTTCTCCTAGCATTTCGTTACAGATTCGCAAAACTAGACTCACGGAATTGCCAATTCTGGCCACTCTGAGGCATCATCTCTGACAAATTAGTACTCAAACGTTTCATTATTGAAGCCATTTGTGGACTGAAAACAGTCGAATGCTGGCTGCTTTGGATGTAATTTAGCAAGTTTCATTGGACAAGTGTCCAAAAAAGTCTAAGGGAGACCTGATTTGGTTGAAGGTTTTTGATTAAGTCTGACAGAGCAAACAATGTCTTCCTTCGTTGTTGTCAGGCCAGATGAACTAACCAATCATCATTGAAGATAACATCTGAACAAACTTCAGGTGATCATTCCGGTCCGGTACGGTGTGAGCTAGTTGAGACAGTAGTTAAACGCACGGTAATTGGGTGAGGGGTCCAGAGATTTAATCTCGAATGATCCGATGCATACACCTGACTGATAGACACAGATGGGAGCTAAGCTCCAGTCTTATACCTTCTGAATATAAGGCGGAATGTACTAACTAAGAAGTACTCGTGAAGTCTGAAATATAGTTCACCAAACGCACTGAAACTTATCCCGTGAACGATTGCTCGCAAGCATACCTCAATGGAACAGGTGCTCGGCCTCCAAAGATCAATTTGGTTGGGACATGTGTTAAGCATATCGTGAAATGGATTACCACAGTGTGCAAACTTGGCCGATGTATGTAGCCATTGGAAGATGGTCGAAGGCGATCAAAATGAAAACCTGACACAAAAATCTGATAACTCTGACCAGGGAACTTGGACATGTTGTTTACGTTAAACTACCCAGTCGCCAAGACTTCGCGCTCAGCGTAATTAATGTTTTTGAGCGACTGAGTGATATGACTGCGTTTCGCGAAATACTCTCCCCCCCCCCCCCCCCGGGTATCTGCTCAATTTATTTGCAGTGTCAGTCTATACGAATCTCTATTGTGATACCACTCTCAGTTTTCTTGTTCTTCTCTCTACTCCTTGATTCAAATAGGTTGCCAAAACTTAGAAATCAAGACTGCTTCGTAAAGAACGGAATAGTAAAGCTTGTGTAAACTGAAACTGAACTCATATGTAGCTGCTGTAAATGGAGCATGAAACGGGGTATGATTTGGGAGAAGGACTAATCGACTATTGGGATATCATTTTAATTTGGGACAAACGAACTTCCAGTGACCTGTTTGCCCCTCAGGACTGTTTTAAACTTCTGCATTTTATTTCGTTATTTCTAACAGTTTTGCTGCTGCTATTGTCATTCATTTTTCTTTGACACCCAGCTTTTTTTTCCAGTGGGTGAAAGAACTCTAGAAAAAGATACACATTTGAGGTTGTGAGTAATCAGAATAGAAGTAAATCAGGAATCGCATCTGTGGAAGAACACCGAGGGAAAATTGCTGTATCTCAGAGAATAACTATCGATTGCTACGTTCATTACCCGTCGTGCGACCAGGAAATGCAATGGTATGTTTCTGATGAGATTTTCTGTGTTATGTATGCCAAATTAGTGATGTCCCATCTGTACTTCTCAATAAGCAACTGTCCGTGACCGGGCACGGTCTTGTGGAATTTTAAGACTATCAGCAACGAGATGCAACAAAGGGATCACTGAGTTAGCGGTTTGTAAATTGAAAGAAATCATAGTAGTTAAATAATATGTACAAAGAAGATCATGGGAGTAACAGATCGTAACTTACTTGTATTCGCTTCTTTGCACCGCTTCTGTTTGAACAACGTGGCTTCTGGTTGGTTGATATTGTTAGCTTGTGGTTCGTTGTCCTGAAACTGTAATGCCTCATACCTTGGCTGGGGTTAGCTCGGAGAAATGGCTTGTCAACATATTGCCCCAGCAGACGTGTGTTAGATGCCCACCATTGTCTATCAAAGTTCCTCATTTTCTAAATGGCTAATGTAGCCCTTTGATTGCCTGTTTTTCTCCTCTCGAAAAATGTTTGTAGTGTCATATATATATATATATACATGAAAAAAAGGATTACAAAAGTGTTGAGTTCATGGCTTGGTAGACGGATTGGTGGTGGTCGCGCAGTGATTTAATTTCTGTCACTGGCGTGCTTTGGATCCTATATCCCGAGGTTCGGGTATAGCCAGAGTCACCCAAATTTGGTGGTAGGCGGCTTTTCTGTCGTCCAGTAAGTTCAGTACGACGCCTAACCTCGCGGGGCCTAATATGATTCGCCATTCCAAGTCCCGGGGCCTAGGTTACCGGTTTCCATGGCTGATTAACAGGTTCCCGTCTGCTGTTCACCACACTAAGATGTGTAATATAGAAAGGATATAAGAACCAAATGATAAATCATTAATTCGATACGCCGAAGGTAGATTGATGTTAAAGTATATTTACAAACGGTTCAATGGCTCACCGTGCTTGTCAAAATGATATAAACATTCGCCCTACTCAGTCAAAGCAGAAACCAACATGTACAAATATTTTCATACGACTTCAGTCAAACAATCGACACCGCCGTCTGTCCCTTAATCTCATTGGAGATTTACAACTTTGTGTGACACGTGCCATGCAACCTATTTGGATTATCGTGTTCGTGATGTGTTGTATTCGGACTGCCGTGGTCATGCGGCATGAACCTCCATCATTCCGAATCGCAGGAGACGTGTTCAGGTTCTTCAACTGTCTCCCTTCTTTACATCTTATTGGTTATTGTCATCTGGATTACTATAACTATTATGGTTTTATATCAAATCAATGGAAATTAAAAAAATGATTATATTATTACTTTTATTGTCGAGCTTGATGGATATATTGGGTGTATTGATTACCTAAACTTAATCAAACCGGGTTATGCCTACGAGCATGTGTCAGAAGTAATCCTGCAAAAAGCGCTTGATAGTCGCGGTCATTGAACCAAGTGGCGTTAGTGAGACTAATAATGAATCAACTAGATAGGGACTGAACTAAGAAGTCTGACACAGTCGCTTCCATTTTCAGTGTCAATGCTTCCGGAAACCACAGTATGGTCGGAGTTAATGATCTTCTGTTGTGTTGATCACCGTTTTCCTTGCTCATAGACGACCCAGGGTCTCAAACAGCTTCTGTTGGGGAAGCCCTGCTCAGTGTCTTCACTTGGTGGAGGTGTTTTCCTACCAAATTAAGAGGACAAATAGTCAACGTACGGGGCTATAATCGGATTGGTGAACCACTTTCAGTTCATTCAAGGGAGTTGTCTAAAATCGCAATTCCTAGGGGAGTTGGATAATGATCCTGATTTCAAACCTACCAAGCCGAGGTGTTAGAACCATACCCCAACCCATTCCATGGTTGTGACTGTGGTCACTGGCTCGATAGGGGATCGAACTGTATTTGGCACCTTGGACCTTGGACCTCATCCGAAGGGCATATGATCCAATGAACTGCTCGCCGACCCCCAATGGATTGCGGGTCAGGTTTTGGCTAGTCAAATACTCCCTTTGTGTATTCCCCAAGATAATTTTCCTGCTGTGGCCCGGGCAACCACCAGCCAATGACGGACCTGTTTCTTTGTTACAAAGATTACTGAAATGTGAGTTTTGTGGCACACACTCTAGACTTAGGCGAGTGTGAGATGTAATATAATAGTCAGTGCTGTTAGCCTAGACCGAATCACACCCAAGAATGACGATGGCGTAACAGGGTATGGCGAACTGATCCACTGACGCACGATGAAACAACCATTGATTTAATACCACATTGAGTGCACATGAATGACTGGCTATCTGGTCGAGCAGCCACAGTACATACTGACAGTTTTGTAAACAATGGTGTTGATTCTTGTTCTTGTAGTTCGGGTGGTATAACTTGATGTTCAGATGTTCGCCGAACTTGGCAGTTGTATTGCAAATGTTTGATCACCAATCGAGGTAACATGCAGCAACTGGGTGAGCTCTTACGAGTGTCTCTTTCCTTATATAGATCGTTGAGTGATGTAGAGACGCGGTGTTACCTGATTTGCTGATGTTTGTTCGCCTTGAACCGATAGGGGTGAGGTGGATGCGGGCAATCTGACGGCTGGTCGTTGATCGATCAGTCTAAGTGTTGTTATTGTTCTGTTATCACTTGTGACACGATCCGCTTTCTCTGCGCCGATGGCTCCCATAGTAGACTTGATCGACGTCAATGTGTCGGTTGACCGAGTTTTCCGATGAATGCCAAACTTCCAGAAATTCTCATGCATGCTTGGTGCGGGCCTGATCAACGACGGTGTTTTCGAAACCGAAGTTGTGTCCTTCCCGGTTCTCGTGAACTGGGATAAGTGAGAGAGAGAGAGAGCACATCATGTCCTTCAACGGCCATTTTGTGTTCGTGCACGCGAGTTGCTAGTTTTCTCCCTGTTTGACCTATGTAGTGCTTGTTGCAATCCTGGTAGTTGATGCGGTGGATTATATTTGTTCGATTTTGTCTTCTTTTTGCCTCTTGATTTTTAATAAGATTCTCCGTAGGGTTGTCGTTGGTTTGTAGGCGACTTGGATGTTGTTTGATTCCAGTATTCTCGTGTTCATTTCAGAAATGTTCTTCATATGCGGTAGAGTTGTTCGTTTATTCGGTTCTCCATTTCTCCTCGTGTGTTGTTTTTGTTCAAGTTATAGTCCTATTGACAAAGCTGCGGGTGTATCCGTTATGGAAGAATACTTGATAGAAGTTTTTCTCCTCTTGCTGTTTCAACTTTTCAGTGCTGCAGTGTGTTTTGACCCTTTCGAAAAGTGTCCGAATGCAACTCTCCTTGTGACTGGTTGGATGGTTGCTGGTGTATTCCAAGATTTTAATAATGCGGGTCTGCTTTCTGTATACGGATGTTTCTTACGGGCCGGACAATGATTTTATTACTAGAACATCGGGGAATGCCCATCTGTCATGTTGTTCTGTTTTCATGGTGAACTTGATATCCGGGATGATATTATTGATGCTGTTGAAAGTTCTGTCCACTCCCGATTGCTTCCGGATCACGAACATGTCATCTACATATCTAAGCCAGAGTTTGGGCTGGAGTTGTGGTAGAATCATCCTTTCAAGGTTTTGCATTATGGCTTCAGCAATGAACCCGGAAATTGGTGAACCTATAGGTGTTCATTTCACCTGTTCGTAGATTTCACCGTCGAATTCGAAATATGTTTGTAGGCATAAATCCATTAGCTCGCAGATATATTTGTGATCCAGTATTTGTTGTATCTGTCGTTCTTGTAGAAGTTCCTTTAGTGTTTCCCCGACCAAATTGAGACCTATATGGCAACATGTCGTTAGTGAAACTGTGAATACAGTATTTCATCGTTGAGAGGTGCGTAGTTCCATGACATAAAAAAGGGATGAGGTCAAGCAACGGAGATTTTCAGGATTACAGAGAATGCCTCCGTTTTGGATAGTAAAAGCGTGAACAGACTTCCTGTAATTGAGAAACATGTCAATGAAAGAGACAGAGTCTGGAAGGAGATGAATCAAACAGTCAAGCTCAGGTGTGATGCGAGTGTACTCCGGACTCTCGCAGCGCAGCGGAGTGGACAGAGATGCGCGACAGGATGTCCCTCGGCTCAGATTATCACAGCTCAAGGCTATACGAGGCTTTTCAGGCGAAGAATGACGACGGGGAACGGTGATATGAAGACTGGAAGACCGCGGTACGGGGTTACAAGGAAACATTGTTAAACAGGTACTCCGTGGATCGGGGTTAAAGATAAGCTTGCAAAGGCAAAGCAAATTAAGCATCATGAACCAAAAAGGTCCAGTGAGATATAGAAGCACTGACGATAAAATATTACTGGCGCGGTTTCCAAGTCTTACAAAGTCAAGCAAGTTTCAAGCTCTGGTGATCGAATATCGTCAGAACCGGCCGGTTTAGATTGTATTTAGTAAGTACCGTGATAGGCAGGTAATTCCGCTAGTGTATTTGGAATAAAATGATAATAATAAATGTCTTTACTCGCTTTTCCCTTGTGGTGTATAGAAATGTACAGTGAACCTTCATAATGGGGATCACAACCATACAAAAGCTGCCGCAGGAATTACATAAATTGAAAAGATAGGCGATGGGGACGGAATTTGAACTCGGGTCCTCCCGATCGTGTAGTTCAGAGGGAAAGGAATAGAAGGCACCGAAGATTTGTAAATGAAGCTAATCTGGGGTTATCAATATAAATTGGATGAATCGAGTGAAAGGACGAGGGCGGCAAATGTGACTGAAAACCGTTTTGCTAAGGGGTCGAAACGAGCACCCACCCATAGGATATTTGGTGTGCTTGTTAACCTCTCGCTAAAGAAATTTAGACCTCCACTTTCTGGATAATCACCAAGTATTTGTCCTGGGCTAAGAAACAGATGTGTTGGGAGAAAGAACTTTAGAACAACCATCAAGGGTTGAAAATCTACTTCCTCGCTACGAATGGGCGTAAGTACGTTATTTTATAGGCTAGAGCGAGGAATCTGATTACTGATAAGGACAATGTATAGTGCACAAAACCTTTCCAGGTCAGCTGTTCCAACAGCTAGTTATCAGTCCGAATCATCGAGTGGAACACTGGTTTGGTCATTACAATTCTAAAAATGCACCCATTTTACTGTTTTTTTCTCTTCAGCCACTCTCGTGTGTATGATTAACGCTTACCAATGTTTTCGATTTTATATCCTGAATTATTGATCCGGTCTTTTTGTATTTCTCTCATCTAGTCTTACTTTAATTGTCTGTGACAAAAGCGCTAGATATGCAATGAGGGCAATCTGTCGATAAATACTCATTTCGGTTCAAATTGGTTTGCAGATGTGAAAAACGTTTGCTCTCCAATGATGCAAAGTCATCTGCCTCTTTCATCACTCTGAATAATCTACCTTTCTCTTTAAGTTATATTTGAATCCTTCTATTTCTAATTTTTCTCTTATTAATATTATTATTATTGCTGTTCCGGTTATTATTACTACTGTGTAGTTAGAGCAACAGACAATTTGATTCATTTATTTAGTGAAATTCATTGTGTACAGAATAAATGAAGCGCGAACTGAAAAGCTAGGAGGCCATAAATAGCTGTTTCGATCTGATTGGATTTCATCGATAGAGCAAATCATTTGACCCATATCTAATTTATTTGATCCCTGGTCGGTAGTTTGTGACGGAACAGAATAAATAATTTATCTTTGAGATATAATTTTCCTCTGCCACACATTCAGCACATCCGATAGACTCCGTTTTACTATGTACGCATACAAGCAGGAGTTTCTCCAGTGCCACACAAAACCAGATTTTCATGGTACTTGAACCCCAATCGACGCTTATTGGTTTTTCGATAGAATTTTCAGCTTTTAAATTAACAGAAATCAATAGCTGTACAATTAAAGAGGGTTATTTGGATTGTTTCACGAGTGTGTCAGACAATGTTGTATTTAAAACGTACTTGCTGTTCAGGGCTACCTGCTGTTTTGGTAATTAACGACAAATCACCCGCATCTGGTAGTTTGAACGAGTGACTCGGTTACATTCCAGACAGATAAATAATTTGCGTTGTCACACACACACACACACACACAAGCATCGGTATTGTTGTCTTCAGTCATCAAAGGTATTTGCGCATCTGAAGTGCCAAATCTGTCGAGCCCTCTTGCAAATACGTGAAGATAGGGATCAGGAGGAGGGAGAGAGAGAGAGAGAGCGAATAAGAGATTCCTTTGTGAGAGAGCAAATATATCAGGTTCATGGAGGTTACTGGGTTCGAGTATTCAGTTACGCCTACGGACGATCGGTGATCGATCGATGACCGACAAATCGAACAAATGACTTGTAAGCGAGAACAGGTGGCCAGCAGACAAATTTGATTGGCGAATTCGATTGGTTGGATTCGGCTGAAGAAAGGTTGACTTAATTCGTTAAAAAAGTGCCAGTGTGGGCGTTTGAGCAAAAACGAACACCAATCCACACACCCACGCGCGCGCGCATATACACGCATAGGTACGCCTATGCAGGACAGCTCAAGTGAGTGCACGTTTTGAGCAGTTCGAGTGTCTCATCCGGTCAGTGTACATTACCAAGCAGTGATTGTGCCGGCTCGATCAGACGAGCTTAGATGAGTTACTGAAATTTCCTGTTTGTACGTGTTTGTATGTGTGGATGAGCTCTCGCGTGTGCTGTGCGTGCCTAAGCTAGCACCAGTCTTGGTACAACGAATCACTGTGCTTGTGAACTGGTTCCATCACACACCTACCTGTCTCTGTCTCCTTCGCCTGTCTGTGCACTTGGGTATTTATATATCTGAAAACATATACATATATATCTGTATATATATATATATGTTTTGTGTGTGTGTGTTTGTGTGACTTTACCTGTAAATGTTCATACATCGTGCTAATCATGCGCTCAGCCCCATCTGTTTGAGCCAGCTGACCCGTCCCAAAAATATACAGTTTCACTGTGACACAGAGCTAAACACCCAACCATCCAACTAACCAAACAAATCAGGGTCAACATAAGACCAATGTGTCTCAGCTGCGATGACACTTTCGAGTCGGGAATACGTGCACCCTGGATTTATGCAATCGATTTACGGACTGTTTCGAATTTGTGTTCTCCTATTTCTTGTGGACGGTTCTGGGGTGTTGAACACGG
>UZAN01042926.1:32964-44754 GCA_900618425.1 Echinostoma caproni
ACTCAAAATGAACTCCATTCTTGCGATGTGTAAAGAGTTACAGGTCGAGGATACCAGACATCGTTCACAAAAGACACCCTATTACTATCCTCTATTTCGTTGATTCTGCAACATATGAAATAATCATGATGGTCGAAGCTAAAGCATTGCGGGTTTTCGCTAAAGAACTGTGGTTTAGGGATAGAGAATTTTGAGTTTTCGCTAAAGCTTGATGGAAAAAAGTGTAGTTAGTTACATGCACATAGATTTTAAACGAGTGATGTGCATAAATAAGATCGTTTTTCTAACTGATTGGCTGGTATGACCCATGTGAGAGAACTAGGCTGGTTTTCAGACGGTCAAACAGAAAACAGACACAGGGTCCTGCTCCCTACTGAGAAATCATTTACTCTTTTTTGAAAATGAACTGGAATTAACGGTAAAAACCACCAAGTTGAATGAACAACAGAACAGAACAGACCCAGCAATTCAGTTCAGTATAGCGCAATTCTTTTTTATCCGATTGCAATTGTAGTGCCCAATTAGACACAGATCTAGTGTTCCATTCCAAACAAATAAGCTTAAACGTGAAAATCAGGATTTACGGGTTTCCCACACAGTGTCAGGTCTTTTTTCAGGTAACTTGAGGAAGAATCTCGAACTGTATTGCCAGAGGTGGAGTGGAATATCCTTCCATGCAATATCATTCCGGAAATTCACACATAAGATTTCTTTTCCATTGAACGCATTCTTAGACACCCAATCGATTACTGTTCGTTGATGCCACGGAATACGATGTCATCGTGTCACTATAGAGCTGAATTTCCTTGTCTCGTAAGAGAGAGAGAGAGAGTTGATTTGAACGTTCATCATTACACATTAAAAAGCATACG
Source organism: Echinostoma caproni (assembly GCA_900618425.1). Lineage (NCBI taxonomy): Eukaryota > Metazoa > Platyhelminthes > Trematoda > Plagiorchiida > Echinostomatidae > Echinostoma > Echinostoma caproni. Next base: position 33,837 of record UZAN01042926.1, read on the forward strand.
GGGGACTATAAACATTAAAATGATTGTGCATCCAACACCGAACAGTTAGTTATCAGAACTGACGCACCTAATGCGCGTCAAACATGATTGGTGTTTCTTTCAATTCCCACTTTGTATTGTCTCGACAAAAACAGAATGATTCGCATGAGAATCTCTCCCCCTGCAAAAAACCCAAACAATAAACTTGACAGTTGTTCTTGTCAGAACTTCCGCAATTCGTCACTGATGGTGACAATAAAGTGTGTGCCGTCACTTAACTTCTGTACTGCAACTGTAATCAAAAACGATTTGCCGGTGGACTGAATGAGTCTATCGTTAGCCAAAACTATAGATCCACCCATCCATCCATGATGCATACATACACAATTACGGATCGCAGACTCATCACTCACAGAAGACTATTTGATTTCGCATGACATCAATAAATTTATCTGGTGTAAGAGATAAGTTATACGCACACACACATTCAAACACAGAGTGTATTGAATTCCGACAGACTGTTTACACGGGAAAATGAAAGTGATGCCAATTCGCTGTGCCTGGCACATGACAGGTTTCTCGTCAAACAAGACAACGAGGATTGCATCAATCAAGACGTTACGCGTGAGCCACGTGCGTGCGTGCCTATTCGCTTCACACTTGATGAGTTGGCATTCAATGCGGAACATTCTACCGATTCTGTCTTTATCCTCCGTTGGGTTTCGCTCTCTTTAGCTCTGTCCTACACACACATACACATACACATACACACACACACACTCTTGATCGTACAGGTCTGATCCAAATTTAAGCGGCTTCTGTATATTTTTGTGAGTTACGCCAGATAGATGATTCCCTGAGCTCCAATACACGACCAGTGGTAACCTAGATATACATGGTTGTGATCTTTTTGGTCTACTTCCATTTACCAGTTTGGAGACGGGTGCGGCGGATGGGTGTTAATGACTCATACGTCATCAATATGGCATGTGAAAATTCAAAGTCACACTGACCGGTAGTTTGTAGGCAGCGCTGTGTGAGGCACGTTAGCATACTGGGAAAAAGATGTCCTTCATTTCGGAAAGTTCCATCCATCTATCACGATTCAAGTGCAATCTCACCCACGTAGGAACAGAAACACGCCAAGAGTGAGACATGAAGTATGTACAGAAAAGTTTCAACTGCATGACAATCTTATGATTCATCCCGTAGACATTGAAAACAAATAGGATGTGAATTCTGGTTGCGAAGTCTCGTGGCACCACTACCGTACAAGTTGCACCAGAGTCCGTAATCTTTCAATCCTGAATCGCAACCCATTCAGTTAAACTTTTGGTTAAAATTTCTTTAGCTGTTGAACGGCACTAGGATAAAACTGTGCATTTCTCAGATTTCACTCTTTTCTCGAGGGGTTCAAAACAGAAATTGCAAAAGTTGATGAAGTTGAAATCAACTGGATACTGGGGTAGGGAGTTTTCAAATTTGATGCACTGGAAACCTATTTGAGCTTGTGTCGTGTTCCTCCGACATCAACACTAACAACTCGCAGAACCAATATTTCCATCACTGAATAAATGAAATTTTTATGTGACTAACACAAGTCTTTTATATGAGAGAGGTTTGCCTTGAAAAGGTTGGATAGTTATTCTTGCTCTGGTGGTGAACGGATCTTTCTAAATTTCGTTCTCATATCAGCACTTCTCTGAGTTCCTCCACAAATCAGACCACTCAGTTCCAGAATAAGATTTTCTTCTCATTTCCAACCTATGCCTTATACGTGTCTAAAACGGCTAAGCAGTCAATGATTTTGAGGTTAGTCTAGCAGTAATGATAAAACTTCCTCACCTTCTCCAAACAAACTATATAATTTTCCTCTTTTTTAGTCAAGCGCACTTTTTCAAGTGATTGAATAGCAATCATTGTGGTTGCATTGTTGTCTTAAAATTTTGCACAAGTTTCGTAAATATCATTGAACACAGAAGGACAGTCACGAGAAAACCGCACTCAACATAGGCATCCATCATATTTGAGCTGTAATCATATTTTCAAATTGATCTGATTGGAACACGAATGGACAACTCACCAGATTTTCCGGGTTCAATATTTATGTCCAATACTTAGTGAAGTTTGGAAATTACTCGATTACAGCATTTGGTGTGAATTGAGCACCAGATGTGATATAAATAGACAATCGATTTCAAAATAAGATAACAGATAAACACGGAGCAAGGGGCGAGCTACCAGCCACCTTCCCCCTCTCTAGGAGATGTGGGAGTTCCATCATTAGCCGGTCATCACCTATTGGGGTGCTTGAGGATTAGCTATGATAGAAGTTCAAACGCTCAGAAAAGCGTCTTTGGAGCGCACAGAGCAATCTCGTGGCAACGAATGCCGATAGTTTCCGCAGTAGCTGAAATCCAAAACTTCAGTCCCAATGAAATCCTAGTTTTAATGCTGTCCAGGAATTAGAACGTCCCATTTAATCGAATTATTCAATCTCTTTTTCTGGGGACAAGAATTACCAGTATTGCTTATGTCTGATGATACACTATATGAATGTCGTCCGAACCTGATAAGTTAGTTCGTATGCGTGGTCACACGGTCGGATATTTTCCGAGCTGACACCTGAACGTATTCTTTCACACGCCCAAGCGATTCGATCGGTTAGTGTGGTTTACACACCCTCCTGTGCCCCCTCTCAGTTGCATGATAAGCTACGTTAATAATGTTAACTGTGCACCCTCATTTTGGTTGATCACACCAGTGTAAGATGTATCTAAGGCTGAAATTTCTGCACCACATTTGTGTATGTGGTGCGAAAACAAAGATCAAACATCAAATATCATAGATTTATTATGGAAATAACTTACAAGCTCATGATTTTCTCATCCCATAGGTTCATGCAGTGGTTAAAAAACAGTGATACATAGAATTCCTTGTATAAAATGTCACGTGATGCATGCTTCTTCCACTGCTGCACGCAGCTTCACTTATGTTGAAATGTAAGGTGTGCTAATTTTTCATTGAGTCTCAGTTTGAAAGATTTAATGCTTGGAGCACAGACGACGTACGACCGGAGAGAGTTCCAGATCGAACACACTGACTGCAAATGACTGACACTGGCATTCCAAGCGGCATTTTGAGACCACTAGTTTGAATAGATGTCCTCCTCTAAGATGAATGTTGGGTGATAATTTCAGAAGTGGGCGACATGGATGTCTTGGGTTTTGCATTATTTGGTATACCATAATCATATCTCCTCTGATGCGCCGTTAGTGATTGGAATATAACCCTCTGTGACTTCAATCTCTCTGCGTATGAACACCGATTCAACCCCCTGACCATTTTGGTGGCTATCCTTTGTGGAAACTCCAGCACTTTGCAATCACGTTGTAGCCATAGATTCCATACCTGGATAGCATATTCTGTGAGTGTGTATGCTGATAGTAGACGGGGAAAAAGCGTAGACTCAAACCGGTCAAAGACCCGCTTAAGCAGATTCATTTGAAAACCGCAATCTACGTAGAATATGGTATAATTTACACAGTTTAGGAGTTAGTACAGCCTACGGAACTGGAGACACAAAGATAACCGGCCGAACATAGTTGAATATTTTATTGGCAAGTGCGTATGGAATACGGTGAGAGAAAATTTTAGGTCAAAAATACATCGAAAGGGGACTCATCGAAGCTTTGCATCAGAGTATTTTGTCCGCATAGTACAGTGTAAAAAGTAAATAAATAAAATCTTGCAAAACATTAAAAGAAGCTTACCACCTCACTGTTGTTATATAGATAATATTTTCATCTTGATTGCAATTCAAAGGCTTTTAAATGCCTTCAATAATGCCCACACCGCCATCAGTTTTACGTCCGAATTAGAATTGGGAGATAATTTTCACTTGCTAGATGTAAAACTCACAAGATGCCAGGGAAGCGTGATAAAACGCTCTGTTTATCGCAAACCAAATTGGACTGGGCATTACTCTCATTTTGCCAGTGCTTCTGAAACTCAAAAAAAAACAAGTCCAAACCCTTGCGTATCGAGTATGGAGAATTTGTTCAGCAGACTGTTTACCTCAGGAACTGGAAAGTATAAAGCAAATACTGTTTAACAACGGCTACCCGGAAAGATTCATTCTGAAGAATGTGACAGAATGGCCGCCGAGAGCACCACTGACAACAGTTAAAAAAAGGATTCGACACAAAACAAATAAAACATTGAATAAAATCAGTATATTTCTTTCTCCTATCTGGGACGGGACTTCAAATCCTATAGGCGAAATTAAATTGAACGACACAGACCGTGTGTTAAAATCGCATCTTAAACAGTCTTTGATGTGTTAACTGATGCCTTAAAAAAGTGACTTGACGATTCTCACATCAAGAGTAGCAAAAGGTTTGCTATTTTTATTGTTTGAAGCATTGAGTTCCCTTTGTCCATTTCATCAAAACAGAAAGAAGACAAATGTCGCAAGATGTTAACATTTCGTTTAATCTTCTCAGTCGCTGACTTAAAACAAACAGGCACATATATAGCACATGGGATGAATCAATTTTGGTGAACAAACGTGTACAGGCATACAATGATTACTAAATTTAGAAGTAGAAGGTCAGCTCCACGGTAAGTGGATTGCTTGTATAAAAAACTTCTGTGCGCACAGGGTCAGGTGATGTAATCGAATAAGCAGTGCTTCACTAATCGCCAAAAGTTTAGCATTTCGATTACGTAATGGTGGTTTGTTATTGTTTTTATTTTTGTTATCGGTCAGTCAGCTTCATAGGATGATGTTATTTATTTCCAGCCTTTTTTCATCCCATCGAGTGAGAAAATCACATCAAGCCAGGAAACGTATCAACAGCTACTTTCAGCAAACATGGGTCATGGTAGACAGATATCGGGCTAAATGTCGAACTTTCTTGTAGGGACATGGTTCACATAGATGAGTAATAGAGGATGAAACTCACCTCCGTGTTGAGTTGCACCATATACACGGGAATAGGAAGTATAAACTGAAAAGCTGGTTGATTCCCACCAAACAGCAGTGGGAATCGATTGACTCAAGGGAGGATATCGAACCTGAGAACTCACAGGTAGATGACAGTCTTGTGTTGACTGTTGTCCAGATGACCAAACTGTTTCTGTTTGTCCATCAATGGGGTAGCATAGGTCACCTTTGCAAAATTGTTATAAGCATTTCACATTGTTCATCAGAGGTATGTATGGCTCGGTCGAAAAACCGAACTTCAAATGAAGTTTATTGTCAAAGTGTGATGATTCGCGAATAAAGTGCGTTATCGAAAGAATGTATCAAAGCAAAACAAAACAGAAACAAAATAAATAGGCGATATCATCATCATTGTTATGAACATTTCATCAAATATTCTTGATACATTTTCACCCACTAACTGAATGATATTTGGGCTTTAGTTCTCCTGCCGACTCAGCTAGCCTTCCAGTTGCTCAAATTCATTACTCGAGAACGATGAAGTTTACACACTTTCTCTACAGGCGATAAACAGATCACAATGCTTCCTGTGGTTGTTCAGCCTTCACTCTCGGTTTTTCTGTCTTTACTTATGGATTTCTAGCTTTCCTGCATGTTTTGTGCGCTGCCGGGCCGTTAGTCCCCGAAAGACAACAACGACGCATCAGACTAATGAGTCTGCCATTTCATTTTGATCCCGATTCTGGTATATGCACACTGGCGGACACACTGGAGTACCGACTGGCTTAATTTTCGTCCGTGGTCCTTACAATTTACAAACCATTGCCAGTATCTCTTATCTGGATTGTGTTTGATCGGCTATGAAAACAAATTTTCTAACGGAATAAAAGTGGAGTTAAGTTGTAGAGACATCCGTTTGTGCTGATCTAAATGATGTTCAAACCGCAAATTTGTGCGTGAAGGCTAACAACATTAGAGAAACAATGCAGTGATTTCGTACACGCGGTCTAGGTGAAAAATGTGTAAAATGTATCACTCATCGAGAATGAATGTCTCTTTCATTTTTTTATATCCTGGTGTAAACTTAAGATGTATCAGTACCAATTTACTACGTAAACGCCTTATACTGACAAGTATTGGAAGTGATAGGCTTGTGTCCAATTGACGATCTTGATGCCGGACATTTTCACGGGCCCTTATGTTTCCGTCCACCGTCATGTTCCGTCAGTTGGGCAATCCCTTGTTTCAGAGACTCAAGTTGGTACTGCATGATAAACAGTCAGCCTAATAACAAGGTCTCACAGGTTTGGAAAAAATGTATTGAATATAAACACACAAAGCACTGTTTGCATCAGGTCAATATGAAGGATACTCACGTTGGTGACCGAGAGCATTACTGTGACTGGCCCTCACTGCTTGACTCAGTATCCATGTTGATAATCAAACTATCAACTATCTCTATCTATATCACTTAATTCGATCTGTTCTATGTACAATGAGCGCTAAGTCAACATTACGGAACTGAACCTGAACAAGTCAACTCAATTAGACCAACAATTCGGTTATCATCATTTTAATGTTTTTCCCTCCTTTTTATTGGGTACGAAAATGTACAGTTCTCTTTCAGGAGGGGGCCGCGTTCATAGTAGGACTGCCTGAGGAGTTACATAAATTAACAGGTAGGCCGCGGCGACAGGATTCGAACTCAGGACATCCAGGTAGCAATTGTAATGACCTTAAACAATCACTCACTACCATGACTGTATCGACTATACGTGTTCTTTCTCAGTGAACCATATAACGACTGAATCGATCAGCCAATGAGTGCCTTTGCACAATATTATAGTCATTTTTGTCGATTTTATCAAAAGAGCACTGTATCTATGAAAAGTGAGACCTACCTAAGGAGGTGAAATTATCAACTCACATATGCGGGGCCACACAGCAGCCTTTGGTACCGATTCCAGTCCCATCATGCACATTTTCGTTTGAACGCAAAAACCGGAGTTCGGTTTCTTTCTTTCCCTTTTTTGATGTTTTAGTAACACTTCATTCTGCTTCATAAATGAATACTGGTTGTGCGATTTCACCATGTATGCAATAGAGTCTCAAACTGTCCTGGTTTCGGGGACAATGAGTAGGACATTGAATTTCAATCCTAAAATCTGTCGACTACCATCAGTGATCCACCGGAATGCCCATGCAGACCCTTTGACCGCGGGGTCAAATTCGGATTGAGCAAAGTAGTTTGTTTTTTTATTTTGTGGTTCTATTCACTCAAATGCTACTACTTTTTGTGCACCGCGAGAAGTTGGAACTGTTTTTGACTATCTAAAATTGGAATGAGTAATGCGTCACTTGGAGGGAAAATTTGCAAGTCCTTGAGAGAAAAGTATAAATCAGTTGGAAAACTGGCACACACAAACCCGGAGAATACAAAAGGACTGCGTGTGAATGCAAACTCCCCCAAAGGNCTCTGTGTGTGTGTGTGTGTGTGTGTGTGTGTGTAAGTACTCTGTATCCGAAATCCGAGATCTTGAAGCACAGTGTGCATGCATATGTCTGTGTGCTTGTAGGTGCACACGTGTGGTCCACTAAAGTACATCCCGTTTTTATGCTCACTTATGCGTGAGAATGTCCTTTGAACTGGTGTGTGTGAGGCATGAAAATGTGACCAGCAAAACATTTCTGTGCACGCCTCTGTGTGTGTGTGTGTGTGCACTGGTGCGTTGCTCATCACCTCATGTATGATTCTGTAAAATAGAATTTCATTCTTACTGAGACCGTACAAGGAAAGATATCAGTTGTGTGATATGAAATCTGTTCAAAGTAGTACTCTTACTCACAGGTCGTATTGATTGCCGACTGAAGGCGTAACCGTATTTGGGTGTATGTACCTTGCTAGGAATTGCACCCATATTCACAGAGATCAGAAGATCAGCTTAATTGCGGAAATGAAGACAGATCACCTGATCTATGGCGGAATATATTGGTTCGGGTGGCGAGATGATGAACTGAAAAAGAATGATGGCTTCCTCGTGAAATCAGTGTTTTGAGGAGCTTGGCGTGGCAGCAGAATCAACCAATTGCTCACGACAGATAGATCAACTATTTGGGCAATTGGCAGGTTTTTTGTATTTTTGTTCAGAAGTACGACGGCACATGAATTTGATAAACATCTAAATGTCACAACAGATGATTTATTGGAGCCGGTTCACCTCTGATAAGGTGTAACACAAATAAAGAGAGGAACCGACTCTGAATTCCATTGCTGAAATAACTCTTGTCAACCATCATCTAACTATTGCCCGTGATGGCCTCTTTACTACATTCTCTCAAATTCCATTTATCATCATCTACTGTTAACGTCAACCCCGGTCGGATCAGTTAGGTTTGATTAATGACGATGATCTCAGTCAGTCGATATTCGTCTTTCGACGTAACTTTGCAATATGATGGAACTTGGGAAGAAAGTGACACAAACTGTTTTGTTCACAGAATTGCACATTCTTCCCAAACGTGATCACCATTCGTACTGATTTGACAGAGTGAGCTGTTGAAATAGACAGGAATCAGCATAGTAAAAGTGCACTGGACAACTGTTTTCAATATTTCACATTAACACCATCATTTGCGAACCCTTCCATCCTATTGTGAAGATCAATCCTGTTGAACATAGGTACTCGATCACCGGGCAGCCGATGAGGTAGTTTATCGTTGTCTACACATGTCCACGTGGCGTAACCGATCTTTGGAAGTTCAGCGTGAGTGTCTGGCCTCGCCCAGCTGAACACAAGCGTTATTGTGTTATGACTTAAGTGGAAACTATTCTATCGTGAATGTTACACGCTAGTAACCCCTGGTGGGTTCGATTCAAGCGCATAACAAAATCCGTTGTGTATGGCGTATAGAAACTTTGAAGTAAAAAGCTTTAAAACGCCATGATACAACACTCGCGTAATTCAAATTTACAATTTTTGTGATCTTTCAAACACACCTGCGAAACACAAGCGAGTGAGGGACAAAGTTTTGTTTCATTAAGTCTTTGAAATCTAATCTATATAGCAAGACGACACGTTGTTTTGTAGTTCTTATTGTTTGCGGTAAATGTATAGTTCCGTTGGATTGAACAATGTTCCAAAAGCCAACAACTGCCAAACGAATGCAACAGATCGTTCAGCCATACAGTGCAACACAACGGCGTAATTCGATGATTGTAACCTTGATATCGTGGGAAGGGATTAGGGAACGATAAGAAATCAATCAATGCATGTGTGTGTATAAATGCTGATTGAATTTAAAAATTTCTGAAGACCTGAATGAAATAAAGATTTTCCACCCATTTTCTGCATTGATTACTGATTAGACTCGTGTGAGTGGTCTGATTCAATGTGAGACTAGGAAGTTCACACACAGACGAGACATCTGTTTATTTACCCATTTGAATATTGACATTGTGCGAGAAAAAAACATACATTATTTACGTATTCATCATCGCAGGAAAGTCTAGGTTAGTTTCCTTATAAATCACAATATATTACTATCCATCTGTGTGATGAACTATTCAACTTAGTCTTGGCATTTCCGACTGAAAAGGGAAGAAAAAACTTTTGTGTTACTTTAAGTGAAATTAATCGTGTTATCACTCCACTTGGGAACACTGAACAGGCAAAAGTTTGCCGAGCCCGAGTGTGACACTGATTGCCAGATGCGTTCAGGGTAGGATTCAGTTCTATGTCGTCTTGAAGAACAGATGCAGTGACAGAAGTCGATCGACCGGTCAAACAGAGACCCTCACCTGTTTGGACAGTAAAACAATTGAACGGTAGACCTCTCCCCCCCCCCAAAAAAAAACGTTATCAAACTATTGGTGTTAGATGGAACATATTCATCGATCCCTTTGATGGGTTAGAAACAGGCCTAACTAAATAATGTGTAAATATTTATCGGACCGCAGTTGAATGGGTCCGAAACAATCGCACAATGATTTTGTGGGTAATCGTTTTGTTTTTAATATTTCCATCTCGCGTTGGCAATTCCACACGTATACTACTGCATTGTCTGTCCACCGCACTTTCTGCCATCCAGGACGCTGAGGCACATGGTTGGTTGTATCCGCATGGTCTGGTGATCAGCAAATATAAAATGATTTGCGTTATTGCAAACTCTACGGACCCACGATTCCCGTGATCTAACGTGTTGAACCGGCGATGAGCATGTGTCTGACTAGCTTTCAGAAAACCCGCGTAAAATTGCTAATGTATGAGTGGACGCTTAACGATATCTGAAAATGAAAGGATTCCTTGTTTGAGTAAAGCCCAGATAAATTATTGGTGAATACGTATGATCATGTTTTCATAAGGTCATGGTTCCGTAGTTGAAGATATACTCATCGTGAAGATGTGAACCTTCACGTGACTGCGAGAAAAAACAACAACTGGAAAACAAAGTACGACTAGTTTAGCTTTAATATCAATGCATAAGTGTAACCATTCACCGATTTTACCCGGATGGTAGCATCGGAACGAACGATTAGTGAGCCCCTTTGATTCTGGTTCGAGTAATCTTGCCTGACTTTTAGTTTGACAGACTCAGGTCAGTGCAACAAAAATCTCGGTCACGTAACCTAGTGTCTAAAGTAATCTATTAGGGTGCATTCGGGACCAAAAAATGAGTATTCATATGAAGTGGAAATAGACAGAGAGGCATTTCAAATAAATAATGAAGGATTTGGTTTAAGTTTAAAGGTGACTTCGTCGTGTATATAGCAATTAAAGCGTGAACTGAAAGATTAGGAAGTACTGGAGAGCTGTTTCGATTTGGTTCGGTCTCATCAGCAGCGAATCAGCAAATCCTTCGATTCAACTGGTGACCAAACCCGGGACCTCATGAGCATAACACAAGCGCAATACCCACCCAGCCACCGGACAGCTACCGTATTTTTCGGACCATAAGGCGCACCGGATTATAAGACGCAGTATCAATGAACGG